>CAKNYM010023127.1:0-35294 GCA_932195095.1 Andricus curvator | reverse complement strand
TATTTAATATCATTTCTATTTTAATATAGTTCAATATGTTATTTGAAAGACCCGACGTTTGTCCTTATAATATCTTGTAGATTTTTCTATTAAAGAATAAATCTTATTCAAGTTTCATTGTTTAAAAATAAGTAAGATCTAGAACTTTTATTTTCAATTAAATATAAGACTGATACTTTCAATGAAAATCGAGTGGTTTTATTTCTACAAGTCTATTTCTACTGAAAGTATTAGAGTCTTATTTAATTGAAAATAAAAATGTTAAGTCTTACTTAGTTTTAAGCAAGGAATCTTAAATAAGATTTATTCTTTAATAGCAAAATCTATAAGATATTATAAGAAGAAACGAAAAAAAAATCTTGAACTATATTAAAATAGGAATGATATTAAATAGAAAATTTACAAGAATAAGAAATTTTAATTTAATTAGAATTTAATTAAAAAACTAAACATTAAATATTTGAGGGGAGTTAACCACATGCAATTTTTATCTTCATCAGAATTCAAACCTCCAAAGAAATCCAAACAGTTTATAATTACTTCAAAGAATTCAAAGAATCCCAAAAAAATCAAAAGGAGTAGGAACTATAAACCTTATAGGGTGCATCTCAGCAACTCAGGGTTCCATTATGATATTACAAAAAAAAAGTGTGTCGTTGACAAGAATGTTCTTGAATGATTTTTATGTTATCATGACCCCAAAGTAAAATTGTGAAAGTCCTAGGACCCAATATTTGGCCAATTTTGAGAAAAAACATCCTTTCAAGTAGGGTACGTCTAGAATATAGTCATCCCCAAATTTCGGGACGACTAGCCAAACTCATAACCTGGTTTTTAGACGTAAGGTTCGGGGCTGAATTCCCGCTGCGTGTAGTTTTTTCAAGTTTTTAAATATTTTTTTTAGAAAAAATATCAATATATTAGATTCCCTTCTAATAATTTTTTTAATTTATGCAAACATTAATATTTTAAATGCTTTTTTTCAATGAAAGAGTCACTTCGAAATATTGTCGTTTTTTCAAAAAAAAATCTTTTGCATCAATTAATTTATTTATTTATCAATAATTCATATTTTTATATTATTGTTTTATTCCATTTATTATCTGATTTTGAATATGTTTGCGAAATTTAAACAAATTCATTAAATTAATAACATTCATAGAAAATAAATTTGTTTGCGAAACAAGTTCGAAAAAGCGAACTGTTTTTCATTAAAAAAAGAACATTTAAAATGTTTATTTTTGCATACTTGAATAAAAGTTTATAAGAGAATGTAATATATAAACATTTTAATAAATAATAAGTCAAATATTTAGGCCTAGGTATTTCCAAATTTTACTTTAGATCCATGATCTGTATTTACAAAAATTATGAATCCACACAGAAAACACACTACCGGGCACTCCCTTGTAAGATATATATTTTTGTAAATAATCCTAGTAGATTATATCTCAGCAGTATAACTATGTTTAAAAATGTGTATTTTAGTTTTTTTAGAACTTTATAAGTGAGAAATTGAAGTATAATTAAATGTCTCATCAGTAACATGTCCCCAAATACAAATTCGGAAACTAAAATTAATCAAAAGAATTCCAAAGAATTAAAAAGAATTCAATAATTTTTTGCGAACCGGAAATTGCCCGAGAATTTTTTTCCTCGATTATAACGGCCACCTGAATTTCTTAGCTTTCTTAAAATTATTATATTCATAGGTATTTTCCTGTAAAAATACGAGTAGTTCTACTTTTTCGTACTTGTGCGAAATTTCCGACCAATGATTGAAAAAACTTTTAATTTGATTTGTTTCTTTGAATTAATTTTTGTGAAACTTTTGTGATAACAGAGAAAAACTATCCAATTAGGGGTTTTAAGGGTTTAAAAATGGTGATTAATTTTTTTTATAGAGTCCTCTAATAAGTAAAGGTAAAAAAATTGATAGAACCAAAAATATGTACTTCATAGAGATGAACAACTTTTATTGAAATAATTTTCTAATACCAGCAACAATCTTGAAGTCAATCAAGAAAAACATATCTTACCCGGTTTTTCGGGTTCACATTTTATACAGTTGGTTTTTAGGTAAGAAGGTGAAGAGTAGGATCACAGGGTCTTTTATTTTTTCAAATTAGTAATTTACGCTACGCCCGACAACTGATATAACCCCTCGTATTAGCCCTTATGTAAAACTTACTTTTAGACATATTAAATAGGGTGATTTTTCACGAAAATAGGGTAATGATATGAAGGAATAAATTCTTTCAAATACAATTAATGTAAATACCATATTGAATGCAATATGAAACACTTTTAATTCCTATGATTTCAAGTCGAAATATATATTGAATTTTCAACAAACAAGATTAATTTTCTTATCAGAAAGACGAATTTTCAACAAAATACATGAATTTTCTACCAAGTAGTTGAATTTTCAACTTATAAAGGGTACATTTTTAACCAAAAATGGATAAGTGCAATTTTCAGAAAAAAAAAAATATAATTTTGAACAAAAACACCGAATTTTCAACAAAAAAAGTTAAATTTTAAACCAAAGAGGTGAATCTTGAAAAAATATGAATTTTTAACAAACATGAATTTTCAACAAAATACATTAACTTTCAACGCAAAAATATGATTTTTTACCAAAGAATTAATTTTTTACAAAAAAGTTAAATTTTCATAAAAATAGTTTAATTTTTAACAGAATGATTTTGACTCAAATAGTCACAATTTTAATAAATAAGAATGAATTTATAACCAAAAAGATTAATTTTCGACCATAAAGACGAATTTTCAAGGAAATGCCAAAAAGGTGAATTTTCAACTTATAAAAGGATACATTTCTATCAAAAAATGGATAAGTGCAATTTTCAGATAAAACAGTAAATTTTGAACAAAAAAAAACGAATTGTCAAGAAAATAGTTACATTTTCAACCAAAGAGATAAAATTTCAACTAAAGTGGTAAATCTTTAAAAAAATGTATTTTCAATAAGAGTTCAATCCAAAAGATGACTTTTTAACCCAGAAGATTAATTTTCTAAAAATGGAATAGTTAAATCAACCAAAGTCGTTCAATTTCCAACTAAAATGATGAATTTTCCAGCAAAAAGATTATTATTATTATAAAAGATTATTGCTAAAAAAAAAGACGAGGTTTCAACAAAATTGTTGAATTTTAAAGCCAAAAGGATGAATTATCTATAAAACGGTGGAATTTCCAACCCAAAAATATGATTTTTTAACAAAAAAGTTAATTTTCTACCAAAAAGTTAAATTTTCGCATTATTCGATTATTTTTACTGGTACTCAGTTGACTAATAGTCAAATCTTAATAAGTTTATGAAATATTATATATGAAAAAATCGAATAAAATAATAAATAATTATATTATACAATTATATTGTTTAATTGTAATTCATTTAATTCGTAATCAAGTACACAAATATAAAAATTTACGAATTATTGTTTACTTAATATAATAACCGTGAGGGAGGTGGTAGTGATTCTATAAAATTTAACTCTACATCTAAAAACCCTAAATCGCAAATTCTACAAGCGAGAACTCTACACAATCATATTTATTAAACAAATTGATTATTCTCAATTTTAACTCAATATGGTTATGAATCCTACGCCGTAAAATTCTATACAAAATAATACTTTAAATTTTGTAAATTTAAATAAACTCTACACAATTTAAAAAAATCTACCCAAAATATTTTAATAAATAATTCTTTGAAAATTTCAATTATTTTGTGTACAAATTTACGCTGTGTAGTTTTACCGTGTTGAGTTTACATTTAAAACATTTAATTTGTTTAATAAATATGTTTGTGCATAGAGTTTTCGCTAGTAGAATTAGCGGTATAGAATTTGCAAAAGTAGAGTTTCATTTAGTAGAATTTCTACTGACCCTTTTTCAAAAGAACAATTTTCTGCATTATTATAAAAATTGACTTTAGTCAAATAATAGAGTATTTCAAAAAATGTGAGTAATACAATCACAAGTTTATTAATTATTAGTTACTATTAAAAATTCGTCACTTGCATTATTCATGAACAGTTAATTTTAATTGCAATATAACTAATCATTTCCATAAAAAAATGTAGCAGCTGAAAATATTCATTACGAAATAATTACATTTTAATTAATCTCAAGCGTACATCTTATCTTCTACGCATTTCCTTAATGCGCAATTTATTCGAATAATTGAAAATAATAATTTACAAAATCTTTGATATACAATTTTTATTTTATATTTTCAAGTATGTACCGACTGAGTATCGGCTATTCGATAGACTTGTTCGGAGGGAGAAGAGTGCGGGGGCAAAGAAGTTGGTGGGCGCAATATGCGGGTTGAGAGGCATGGGGGGATCGGGCAATTTTCGCCGGGAGCGCCGTCTACAATTAGTTCCTCGAACTATACCCCGTGCCGCATCTAGGCTTATAATATCTTTGCTCTCACCATCCATCGGGGTGCTTGATTTCGGTGAGTCTCCTTGCCTCTCACCACAGGGATGCTTGATTTCGATTAATTATTTTTTCTATAATTCGCGAAAAAGTGCCAGTTTTTCCACCTGTTTTTGGTGTAAAAAGTTACCGATTTTTGCTCGATGACGTGGCGCATGCGCAGTGCCGACCTTTCCGGGCAACAGTGACAAAAGTGGACAGATGCAGTGGAAAAAGTAAATGGACAGTGATAAAAGTGAGGCACAGTGGAAAAAGTAAATGTTATTTCGGGTGGGTTCGTGTTGCCTCGGGTGGACTCGTGCATCGTGCGCAGCCAACTTCATTCTATTTTCCGACTGTCGTCCCTAACCTAAAAGCAATTTCCTGAAAAGTCTCGAGTTGTGTATTTTGTATGTACTTTTGTCACTTGGCAAAAGCAAAAAAACACCGTCAGTTTCTCCGAAAATACTGTGCTTGGTTTTTTTCACGAAAAATCGGAAGTTTTGAAGCCCTCAACTTTATGGGCCAACTATTCAATTGTGAGAACCAGCTTATTATTACTGCCATATTATTGCCATGGTTTTGATAATTACCATTGTCATTGTTGCGCCAATCGACAAAAAATCGCCTTCTTTTTACACAAAAAACAGGTAAACAAAAACTAGCACTTTTTAACAAATTATAGAAAAAGTATCGTGTCCCACACATTGAAAAAGCGACGATTTAAAACTCGTGTGATAGCCACCCTCGCTCCGCTCGGGTAGCTAACTTCACACTCGTTTTAAATCTCTCGCTTTTTCAACTTGTAGCACAATATACTATTACAATAAGTGCACAAAATGGTGTCCTCGCACTTCGATGCACTTGTTAATCCGAGCTTTGAAAGATTCCACACAACTGCGAATTGTGTCTGGTGATATTTGTGCACAAGCAGACCTGATTCGCTCGATCATGTTATCACGAGTTGTGGGCACTTCTTGATACACGCGATTCTTTAGATAACCCCACAAATAGAAATCCGGCGCCGTAAGATCTGGCGATCTGGCAGGCCAGTTTACTGGACCTCCTCTACCGATCCATCGTCCATTGAATTCGCGATTGAGTACTTCCCTCGCGATTGCCGCATAATGTGCTGGACAACCGTCATGTTGAAACCACATGTTGATCTCCAATTATTCCACACCAAACGTTCACGGACCATGGACGCTGATGCTCAACTTCACGCAACCAATGTGGATTTTCTACACTCCAATAATGCATGTTGTGCCGATTAACGTTACCATGTTTTGTGAAAGACGACTCGTCTGTGAAGAGTACTAGAAAAAAGAAATTCGGGTTTCCTTGTATCTGCTGAACCGCCCATTGACAAAATGTCACTCGGTTCTGAAAATCATTGCCATGAAGTTCTTGATGCACTGAAATATGATACGGATGATAATTATTACGTTTTAATACCTTCCAAACACTGGATAGAGACATTCCGGAATCGCGGCTTAGTTGTCGAGTACTAACATGAGGGTCATGAGTGACTGCAGCTAAAATTGCAATTTCATTATCAATTCCAGTAACTGTTACTTGACGCTTCCTTTTTTTCGGTTGTACACTTCCGTCAGTGATGAAGTTTCGGACAACCCGGTAAAAAGAAGCGCGTGAAGGAACACTTTCTGGAAAGCGTTGAGCATAAAGCGTGAGAGCATCATTGATATTCCTGCCACTTTCTCCATAAATTAGAATCATTTCAATCTTCTGTTGCTGAGATAGAATTTCCATTGTAAAAGTAATGAAGTAAGGTAATGAGGAAATACAACGACACCCAAACCAACTCAAACGAACGTGACCAACAACAATAACCCAAACGAAAGCAACCAACACACCCAAATCAAATGAACACAATCAACCTTCCTAATTAATAAACGTTAAGCACGGACAGACGCGGTTATCGCTCGGCCGGAATGACGTCCAGGATTGTAGACAGTGGAGACTCGATGATATGTAATGTCTACATCCAAAATCGACTGTCGTCAACCAACTGCATTCGGGAATGGTTTTCGACAGTTTTATCACTTTTACTGTCCCGTTGCCAAAAGTTCAAGCACCCCGATGGATGGTGAGAGGCAAGGGGACTCACCGAAATTAACCACCCCGAAGGGAATAGACAACTACTACGTCCGCGTCGTTATTCCTGGTTAGAGCTAAAAGTAGTGTCAACAATTTCATTTTTCGCAATTGCAGCGCCATCTATCGCGAATCGAAACCAATTTTCCGAATAAAACTTACGTATTTCGTAAAGAAGAATCTGAATCTGTGATAAAAAATTGGGGTTGCCATTTGAAATTACAAAGTTACCCCCACCCCTGCCTCCTGTGGGGGTGGGGGTGGGGTGAATTTTAGCAAATCTTTTTTCCCCCTCGAAAATAAAAAGTTTTTATTCCAGACATTTTTTCCGTAGGATGCGTATTTTTTGAGATATTTCGTTGTCTCAAGTTAAAAAAAAACACCCTGTATATTGATTTGATTGCTTGTAGGAACCATCCATTGACTCCGTACTCTTTAAGGACTTCCCAAAGTTTACTTCTATTTACCTTGTCAAATGCTTTTTCTAGCTCAAACAATGCATGGAAAACTTCCTTTCCTACTCTTAAGCTTTTTTCTGTGATCTGTCTTAAACTAAATATCTGATCTGTACATGATCTTCCTGGCATAAATCCACTTTGAACTTCCCAAATCTTTTCTTCTGAAATTTTCATTACCCTACGAATGAGTATTTTTGAGTATATTTTACTTACGGTACTTAGTAAGCTGATACCTCTGTAATTACTGCAGTTGCTTTTATCTCTCTTTCTTTTGTATATTGGTACGATAATCGCTTTTCTCCAATCGTCTGGGACTTCCCCATCTCGATACATAAATTTATCAATTCACACAACCTGTGAGGTATGTACTCGCCACCGTATTTAAGCATTTCAGCGCTAATACTATCTACGCCAGCAGCCTTACCGTTTTTTAAATTCTTCATTATATCTCTAACCTCAGTGACACAGACTTTTTCAATTGGGTTTTCTAATGCATTATGTTCTATGTCGCAGTTCTGTTGCCCTATATCTTCACCTCCTAATAATTCTTTAAAAGAGTCTTTTAAAGCGTCTACTATCCCGTCTATATCATATAGCATTTCACCTTTGATGTTTCTCATGCTGACAAACTCTGTACTTTTACTTTCTTTTATCAGTTTGAATAATCGTTTCATAATTCCTTCAAAGCTGTTTTGTATTTTCCTCTCTTCTTCTGTTCTGATTTTTTCTTTACTCTCCTTGACTAGTCGTTTAACTTTCCTCTTTTCGTCTTTGTAATCATTTTCGAGTATATTTCTCTCCTCATCGCTGAGACCTGTGATGTTTAATGTTCTCGTGTGCGCTTTTTTCTTTTCTTGCTGGGCTGCTTGAATTTCATCATTCCACCACGCATCACCAGACTTTCTTCCTACCACTGCCGTATAACACACATCAATTGTAGTTTTAACAATGATATCCCGTAACAAAGTCCACGTGCCCTCTATACATACATACATAGATTAGCAGTTCGTACTCGAAAGTTCATTGCCTCACTACCTGATTCGGGTAGTGTTTCTAGGTGGATACTTACTACCAATGTGGGCCCACCACACCCACGACGGGCCAACAGCACGCAGTATTCCTGAACGGTCATCCATCCAAGTACTAACCGCGCCCAACAATGCTTAACTTCAGTGATCTTACGAGAACTGGTGTTTTCAGCGTGGTATCGCCCTCTATATCTTTATTATATTATATATTGTTTCGTTTTTTTTGTTCTCTTTCTTCTCCATCCCCGCCTTAAGTTTATTTTGGAGACTAAAACGTAATGATCAGTATTGCATTCGGAACCCCTCATGACTCTTGTATCTTTGACTAGTTCTCTTAGTCTTTCATCCGCAGTAACAAAGTCAATTACACTGCGGTTATTTCCTTTACACCAGGTATACGTGTGGATCATTTCATGTCGAAACCAAGTATTGGTAATAAATAGGCCCTTTTCTAAGCATAAGCTAACTAATTTTTCCCCGTTATAATTTTTTTTTTTGGACCCCTAAAATTACCTAGCACCCTTTCTGTATCTGTATGCTGACGTTAGACGCCGACCCATCCGTTCATATCTCCTAGCAGAATTATTCTTTCACCTTGATCGCAAGTACTTATTGTATCATTTAAAGTGTCCCAGAAGGCGTCTTTGACTTATCGCGGCTCACTGTCAACTGGGGCGTAGCACGCTATGATAAATAATCTTCTGATTCCTACCTTCATTCTAACCCACAGCAATCTGGGCGATAAATATCCTTGATCTTTGAGATGCTGTCTTGCTTTTTCATTCATAATTAAACCGACCCCTTGACTACCATGTGATTCACTATCCACTCCTGACCATATTTCAAAACCGCCTTTCAACACCCCATTTTCTATGTTTCTACTTTCGCAACCCTTTTTCTTCGTCTCAGGTACACATAAAATATCTCGTTTCCTTGCATGCATAGTTTCTCGTAGTTCTCTTTTTTAAAATCAAAGCTTTTAAAGAAAAAGCCCTAAGCTTCATTTTAAGATATTTTTTTTTCAATATGCCTTTTCCAAAAAAGTCAAATTTTTTTTTGACCGTTAATTTTAAAGCTCAAATATTTATTCTTTTACAAAATACTTATAATGAATGGATAGGGCGTGAAAAATACTATCGAAACTGTACTAGACAAAAGTTATGGTATCGACATTAGACGAGTTAAATATTTACCCAAATGACAGAAAACTTTCCCCATACACTACTACCCAATAGGGGAACACTTCACCGAAGTTTGACTTAGATTGGACAACCCTTATTTTTTATGGGGTGCACTTGAGAAATAATGCCCGACTGAGAAAAAGATGCACCTTTTGAAATCGTAAAGGCGAATCACCTTTTTGTCCATAAATAGCCCTTTGTTATTTAAATCGGTCCGTCTCGTGCAGAAAAAGGTAAACAAATGTTTGCGAGAAGAACGCGTCTTTTTTTTATCCTCATGTTATGATGTTGGGTCCTTTTTTAGGGTGGGGTGGGGTGGTCCCTTGCAGAAAGAAACTTCGGTCCGCCACTGAAAAATTCAATGTCCGCCACTGATTCAAAGAAACTAGGTTGTTAGCTCTATTTTTTGACTTGACACGCAGTTTATGTTTCAATCGTAAAAAATAACATTGGAAATAAAAACATTACATTTCTGGAAAAACGACGTAAGGTACGAAAAAAAAAATTAACAAAAGTTGTTTACCTAAAAAAGATCTAAAAAAAGGTTTGATAAAAAAATAAAATTTGTAGTTTATTTTGCAATACATATCTGAATAAGGAGTCCCGGACCGTAGTACAGAAATTAATATAATGTAAATTTAATAAAATATAGTTGAACATAATGTAGAAAAGTTAACGCTTTGGACAAATTTTAATCGAATGCGAAGCACGTGATACGTGATGCAGATGTGTTCGTTAAACCCGAAGGAGCTTTAACAAAAGAGAATTCACAATCACCAAATGACAGTTGTCAATGGTTTTACCTTTAATTTTGAAAGGTCGCAAGATCCAACATTCGCGCCTCAAACTTCCGAGCATTATTATATATTGTGTATCAATAATTAAAGTGCAACTTATGGGTGGAACTTTTTCCATAATTAATTCTAAATATTTTCATCCTTAAAAGATCTACAAATTTTCTTCAGATCATTTTTTGATCAGACGTATACGTTCTTGACAAAGAACAATGTGCATTCCTTAAAAATCTAACTTTACACTAAACATATTAACAGAAAATGCGAGTGTTCGAGAATTTCGGAGATTTACGACAAAGCGTAACTTGACACGCGGAATAGATTATAGAAACGGAGCAGAATACCAAGACCAGGTGGCGCGCATGTCCTAGCTCGATTAAGGCAGAGTCAACCTGAAATTCAGTAAGGCGTACTTCCTAATTTTAGGTGAAGAAAGCCTTACATATTATTTCAGGTTGCCTTCAACTTACTTTCAGTACTGTTTATTTGAAAGTTAGGTGCAAATTTTACTTTATTTCACTCGAGAAATGCTTCTTTCTTATTTAAGGTAAAAGAGAGTGCTTCAATCAAGATAATTTGTATACTTCAATTTATATGCTTTCTTAATTAAAATCAAATCTGAAATTAAGTCGATTGTAACTTTAAGTATTTTTTTTACTGTGTAATTTTGATATCCGCCAATCATTTTTCGTGTAAACTAAAATTGTATTGATAGTACATTGTGCAACAAGCGGGATATACAGTCGCTTACCCAATCGTCGCCCCAATCACCGCAGACCCGACGTGCGACTATGCTCGTTTAGAAGAATCTAAAGTTGCAGCGAGAAGGGGTACCTGGCTAATGCGCATAGCATTACTTAGTGCTCTAGTGGACTAAACCCCATTTAGTCTGCGGTGACGTCAAAAATCGAGAAAACACCAACTTAGGTTCTTCTCAACGAGCATGTAAGTCGCAAGCCCCGGTGTGGGTATTGGGAAAAAATTAGTTTAATAATTTAGACTCAAGATATATTTTTTGTGATCCGGATAACTTCATACCCTCCCTCTAGGATACTGTTAACTTTAATGGAAATCCTACCAACGTCCTCCTTTTAAACTGAAGTGAGAATAATTTTATGCTACTCGAGATATTTTACGCGCTTCATTTCCATTACATTTTTTATGCCAAGTAAAGTTTTCTATAACTTGAAATTTCAATCCAATTTACCTTAACTGTTCCTAGAAGCATACATTAAATGCAATGGAAAATAAATGGCTGATGATCTAATTAGAAAACAGACAAAATTTTTGGATTCTCAACCACAGAATTATGCAGCACAATTAATTAATTATTATAATTAATTATTATTATATAATTATGCATTCACAATGATTAAATATTATATGTATATGGGGCAGAATACGTCAAGTGTTCCCACCTAAAATTATTGTTTTTTTATCGTGATGAAACTTAGCCAAATTATAGTCCTAGTGAACATATATTAATTCATCAAACCATGGGTGCATTTATCAACCGGTCGTCAATATACAGTTTTTTTTTCATCATGATTTTTTACTTTTTTTTGAAAATCAAAATTAAAATTGATTTTTTGAAAAAACCATATTTGAAAAAGAAAATTTTTCTTTTTCAAAAAAATAGCTTTTTTATACTCTTTAAAGTCATGTAGAAGAAAAGGTGGGCTGGAAATAATTTCATGGTCAGATTGAGATTTTTACGTTCGAGGGGACAACAATCAACTTACGCAGCGCCCGGGAACGAATACTGTTAAGTCTAACTTGCCTCTAAACTTACATTTAACTATCTTGAGATGATTTTTACATTCTCAGCAGAAAAGGTATTAGATTTGTGTAAAATTATTTGACCCCCCCTCCCCGTTTTTGTTAAATGTCCACGTTTTGAGACCTTCTATACCCAAAAACAGGTTTTCGCGAATGTTTCTGTCTGCCTGTTTATGTGTGTGTATGTGTGTGCGTGGGTATGTGTGTATGTATGTAGATTTTTAATCTGTCAGCACGATAAATTTCGAAAGAATTGACAGATTGGATTGGCCTTTTGTATACTCTTTTAGTTCCTAAACTAAAGGTCAAGTTCGTTAGCCAACCATTACGGATAAAAATTCAAAAAGTTAGATCATTTTCAAAATTTTTGAGACCACTTTTTTTAAGATTCAAAGTTCTCTGTACGGTAATTCGTAGTACTCAAAAAGACAAACAAATTTTTTTAAAGACTTTTTTTGATAAAGAAAAATTACGAGAGTTATAGAACTTAAAAATTTAAAAAAAAAAACGAAACTGAAAATTGTAAACCAAATAACGCACGATATGGAGAAAAATCAGGAAAAGAAAAATGTTGCTTTTTAGCAATTTTAGATAGTTTTTGAACGGTTTGAATCTTCAAAGAAAAAAATAACATTAGTAATGAAAAATTGAATTTTTGGACAAACGACAAAAGCTACAAACAAAAATGAACACACAAAAGTTGTTCAGCCTAAAAAGAGCTACAAAGTTGTTAGTAATCACTTTTTGATGGGGCGCGTAGTTTTCGTTTTAATCGCAAAAAATAACATTAAAAATCGAAAAAATTAAATTTTTGGACAAACGACACAAGCTACGAAAAAAAGAAAGGAAGAAAGTTGTTCATCGAAGAAAAAAAAACTACAAATTTATTATTAATTATTTTTTTATAGAACGCGTAGTTTTGGTTTTAATCGTAAAAAATAACATTAACTTTTTTTGTGGTTGATTCCGAACCAATGAATTTAGAACATTTTATTTTCCAAAAAAGGAAAACAAACAATCCAAAAATGTATACATTTCTAAAAATTGCTGATATTTAAAACATTCAAAGAAATCTTACAAATTTATAAACAATCCTACAGATTGGAACGAATCATATGTTTAGTGTCTCTATTCAAATTTTTTTTAACGATTGAAATGAAATCTACTTTCTTATGAATTGTTTTATGCAATGAAATGAGAGCATGAAAAAGATTCATCATTCACAAATAAGATTTCCAAAACTACCTCCTTTTCGATTCATTAAAGACAAATACAGAACAAAGGGAAATAGAGGCAGAAAAAGGAAAAAGTCAACCAAAACCAACCTCTCACTTTTTCCCTGTTCTTTCTTCGTCTTTTTTATACTACTAGGGAACCAGCATGTTTCGCGATTAATTAAGATTTCCTCATCAGGGTTTATTTATAGGAAAACAACAAGGTTTGATTAATAGAAACTTATGCTGATTGAAAATCACATAATACCTACTATTAAAACCATAGATTTTTTTTCAATTACTCAGTCTAATTTTGCATTCATTAGTGAAAAATTGAGTAACGTATGAAAACACCCAGGCCAAACAACGCACGATATGAAAAAATTCAAGAGTATAAAAACGTTGCTTTTTGAAAGCCCTACAAGATTATCATAAGAACTTTTTGAATTTTCTTAAAAAATCGAAAATTCAAATTTTGATCGCACAAAAAATAATGACAAATCGAAAATTTAGTTTTGCAGCAAACTATGCAAGATACGAAAAAAGATCGAGAAACAAAAATTGTTCTTCCAAAAAAGATTCACAAACTTTGTTTGGAATTACTTTTCGATAGGACGCGTAGTTATTGTTTTATTCGTAAAAAACCACATTGAAAATAAAAAAATTAAATTTTTGGACAAACGACACACGAGGTACGTGATGAGAATGTGTTCGTTAAACCCAAAGGAGCTTTAACAAAAGAAGATTCGCAATCAACAAATTACAGTTGTGGGTGCTCTGACTTTTAATTTTACAAGGCCTGCTCTCAAATGTGGGCGAAATTCAAAGACCGAGCGCGTAGCGCGAGGTAAATACATTATCGAGCACGAAGCGCGAGAACCAACAGTGCGCGCCCTACGCGCGCTCAAACTTTCAAGCCGCGCAGCAGATTTTTTATGTGTATGTATATTATATAATCATAGCGTGTTCCCCTCGAGCGTCAAAATCTCAATTTGGCCATGAAATTATTTCCAGCCCACATTTTCTTCTACGTGACTTCAAAGAGTATAAAAAGCTACTTTTTTTTAAAGAAAAAAAACTTTTAAATATTGTTTTTTTCGAGAAAAAAATTTTTAATTTTAATTTTCAAACAAAAAATTAAAATTCATAATGAAAAAAATTTGTTTGTGATAGTCTTAAAGTACATGAAAAGAGGTTTCCAAAACACTATAATAAAAGTCCAGTCGGATAATCCTAAAATAAGCTACGCTAACGTGAAGGTGAAAAAGCACCTAAAAAAGTGATAACTTCAGGCCCGTGTATATTGACAACCGGTTGATAAATTGACCTATGGTTTGGTGAATCAATTTATGTCCAGAAGGACTATAATTTGGCCAAGTTTCAACACAATCAAAAAAAAACTATAATTTTAGGTGGGAACACTTGACGTATTTTGTCTGCCCTATATAATGAGTAGATTCATAAATGAATATTTTTATGAGTAATGTTAATAAATTAAAAGAATATTGTGGGGCATTGATGTGACAAGATCAGCGATGCTCGAGGAGTGTGTTACCGTCGAGTACGGTAAAAATCTGCCTTATTCTGACAACTTCTATCATTGATATTTGTCAGTCCAGAGCATCTCGATATTGCTTTATCCACTTGGAATTACCATATTCTGAAGTAACTATTCTCCTTTTTTTCCATTAAAATACCTTACTCTCGCTCAATAAATAACGTACCAAGGTCACACATGCCGTAAAATCCATATCATATGGTAAAAGTTACCCCAAACATTTTCTCCGTGTCTCTATAAAATTGATCACTGAAACCTACACACGTCTCATTTAATATCTCTATCTAAGAATTTACCCTGCAGTTACAAGTCTTACCTACACACCTGAGGAACTATAAATTTCCTTATTGACACGTGCGGCAGACCGCTGGCGCCTGACCAGAAAAAGTTTATGAATGAGTCGAGACAGTGAGAGAGACGCATATGCAAATATTATGTAGATAGATAGTAACAGGATATAAGGTATGCGAGACGAGCGGGTGAACAGTGAAGAAACAGCTACAAGTCAGTTCGAGTTCGAGTACTCAGGCTATGACTCACATCAAGACAATGCCCAATTGCTCACTGGTAGCGCGAGTCGGCGCTGCGATGCAAAAACAGTATGGCTGAAAAAGTACTGACTCGAGTTCATTCAGAGTTCATTGATAAAGACAGGAGCATGGGGACTTTTCTTTTTCTTGGCGAAATGCGCTGTTTACGCTCACCATACCAACGCAAGCAAGCCGTCCCATCGGACACAATGCGCAAGTCAGAATGAACACTTGTAGTTTGCAAGAATAGTTATGTACGCATACAATCATATGTATGTACATGACCAGACCACGCGTCATGCTCATTGCTCAGGTTCGGCGTGGCGCGGCGGCACGTCCGAAACAGACATCGCGGGAAACGGCACTTCCTTGGAACGACAATCGCCGCAGCAGGCACACTGACGTCATTTTCGAAATCCGCTCCCTGCCCGGAAGCACAAATCATTTCGTAAGCATGCCATATAACATTGGAGTATCCTTCGGAATACTGACTCTGCTATTGGTATTCATGAGTATACTTACCGTGACAATAGGTGTTGAAGAAAGGTAACTATATGTTGGTCATTAATTTGTCAACGGAAACAAAATTTAAAGATTCTTATATGCAAGAACAATTTCTCAACGTGCGCAAGAAATTCTCGTTTAATACATTATTTTTTGTAAAATGAAATATCAACTTTCTTGATAATGATAAAATCGATGCCGCCAAGTATTACCGTGCTATTTTAAATTTGACAGTGCGAAAATTGTATATTGTATGTCAAGTGCAAGAATTTGACTATCCCACGAGTGTGAAGTTTGTAACACGAGACGGAGACGAAGCCGTATTCGTCGTACGTGTCATACACGATATCGTTTGCAAAAAATGTGTGAAAATAGAGACTTTCTCCGTCTGCGAAAAATAGCATGCGAAATATTTCGGCACTGATAAACTGCGGCAATACCATATTCCCACACGCTAATCTCACGGTAGAGGAATCTGGCACTTTGCGCACAGTTTATAGACACGCAATATCGGTATTTTCATGCATGTGTTGCAAAAAATTACTCTTGAATGCTGAGCTTGTTCGCATCGAGCTGAATAACTTTGGTTTAACCGCTGTGTCTGCGCTTTTCGATCCAAAATTACTTTCCAGCTTTTGTAAATAAATACTACTTTAATGATAAATCGGAACGATTTTTTTATAAAATAATGTTTTTCGAGAGAAGCTGATACCTTGGATTATTTGTTTAAATAAATTGTTTAGAAAAATTAAGTAGAATTTTAAATAAAATTTGTATATTCTTTAAATCTGTTTTCAATAATTCTGATCAGCAATGAGTTTATTTAAATAATTTTTTCAGAGATAAAAAATCATATTTTTGAAATGGCTAATGTTCCCGCTGTATTTGTTTATATATTATCAAACACAAATATAAATTCTAAAATGGGCATTGACATTTATCTTAGAAATTTAATGCAGATACGTTCTTTAAAAAAATACTTTAAAATCTATTAAGAATTACAGGCCCTATGGTAAACCATTTTTGTTGTTAAAATTTCCACTTAAGATTCGGAATCAGTGCCCTCGAAAACCCCTAGATACCACGCTTTAAGTAAATCCAATAACTTTTTGAAATACTTGTCCGCCATATTGGATCCTCCATTTTTTATTCTGACTGCAAATTCGGAATCAGCGTTACCCGGGTAAAAATATTTGGTCTTGATTTTGGCTTGGGTAAAGACCAATCCAAGACAATTCCATGCCATTCTGTATGTCTAGCTCATGAGACGGAATCATACTATTTTTTATGTCTTAAGGGTCATCACTAATCCGGTTAAAACTATATAGAATGTTTATAATATTTATCTTCATGATATTTATTGTTTATGTATTAATAAGTCTATTTATCTGCAATAATTATGTTGTTTGGATGGCGAATCTAAAAATGTTGTCCATTTTTTCCTATCTCCAACAGTTCACCAGATACTTCTAGAAAATGACAGTTTCAATCTTTTTATGGAAAATTTTATATGCCTGCAGTTGTTGAGACAGACAGGTTCCGAATTTCTTATTTGAAAATTATTTATTACAAAATAACAAGTTTTATCGGTTGTAAAATTTTAATCCTCAGCAGATGTCAACTGTTTGGTCCTTACCTAGCTACCTGATTCCTGGAAATGGCAGGCCCTGCCGATGGGGTCCATACTATGGACCCCATCGGCAGGGACAATAATGTTTGCAGGGACATAATGGACAATAAAATTTACAAACTAAAACTTCTCTAATTTTGACCCTGGAAAATGTTAAGGCCACAAATTGGTAATATAATTTTTTTTAAGAGCAATTCGGTATATTTATCAAGACTTTATCAAGACAAGCAAGAGAAATCTGTATATCTCCAATGTCTAGCTGGTGAGACGGAACCATACATCATGGTCCTAAAGACATATTGAAGACATTCAAGACAAAATCAAAACCAAATATTTTTACCCGGGTAGGTAGACAATATTGACGACTCCACTGCAGAGAGCGAAAACAACTTGAAACTCTCGGCAGAGGAGCCGTCGATATTATGTTTAGACCCCATGTTGATCTATAAACAGTAATCAATAATTTCCAATGGACGCGACGCAGGTAGTATTCAAAGATAATCATGATCTCACTCGAGTTGGTTTTTCGCTGTAGAGAATTTCAACTTGGGATCCCAGTCATAATTGGAATACATAGAACGAGCTGAGAGAAATCCGACCAAGGGGGCGAAGCGTAGGTAGATAAAAATGTACGAGTAGGTACACGTACCAAGGTGCCTACTCGTTCCTGCAAGAGACGTGGAAACACGTGGGCTTTGGCCTTCTTCATTCCAATCTCTTCCAAACGAAGATATATCGACCTTCGCTCTGCAGCGCGAGCGTTAGCTAAGACCGATCTCATTCGGCTATCTCTCGCCAAAGTAATAGTTATTTATAGCCAAGTGGTTTGCCGCTGGTTTCTGTGAACTAAACAACTTCATCTCCAGCAAAACTATCCATTACACACAAGTCACGTTAGTCATGTTCTTCTGAGTGATTCAACAATCACAAAAGCACTAGTGAATTTCTGTAAAATGAGCTTTCATTTTCAGTATAACTCTTCTTTCAGTATTAGGGTTCTACAGAGAAACCTTATGCAGGTAATCGATGAGATCGAATTATCTCCAGACTTTTGTCTTTCAATGGACTTTATGATTTCAAAGATTTCAAGAGATTTCCTGAGATGCAAAAAGTTCTAAGGATTTCAAATGGCTTCAAAAGATTTAAAGCAAAATATACATAATCCTATATGAAAACCCAAAATCCCTTGAAATGCCTTAAAAGTCCTCATCTGATATTTAATAAACAATCGAATTGTCAACCCTTGCTTTGCTTGCATCTGAAAATCAGTCAATTTTTGAGCTTAAAAAATATTTTTTCACAGAGCTTTTTAAAGGAGCTAAAAATTAAAGGTCGAAAGTATTCTATAATCCTGAATCGTATGACATACACACAAATTGTTTTCATCCCACTTTCGAATATAAAAATGGCTGCGTTTAGTCGTCCCGAAAAATTGGTGGAGTTGGAAAAGGAGATGGACTAGTCGTCCCGAATTGCCGAACAACAGGACACTTCGTATAGAAATAGACGAATGAACACAATAAACTCGTTAAATTTTAACTGACACTTAAGAGGAATGAAAACTAGCTAGGGTGCTTATTTCAAGAATGAAGATGTGACAATTACGATAATTACTACAGTATGCTAGATTACAACATGCGGATCAGAGTGCGAGGATTTGTGCTTTCTGGGTGGTGTGTGAGTCGATGATTATTATTACTTGTCAGGATTAGAAGAAGGGACGCGAAGGTTAGAAACTCCCGTGCCTTGTGCAACACGAATACCTACACGCCACGACACCACAGGCTCGCTTACTCCGCTTTAATTAAACAGGATACGTCAAGCGGTTAAACCACTGTAAACCGCATCATATCTACGCTTATTAAGATAAAACAAGCAATTACGAGGGCAAGGAGGTCAATACCTTCTTCCTCTCTTTCTCCGGACGGGTTAAAGATACTGTGTTTCGCTCCCTTGGTTAACTTTCAGGAAAACGGAACTATTCTGGGAAAACCTAACGTGAAGTTCATAGTAGTGAAGCTGCTATGCCAGCAAAAGCTATTCCCAATCATTTTAGGGTGCGAGTACTGAAGCAAAATTTAAATATCTGCCATCAATACAAAATGGTTTAAAATAAGCTTGAAGTTTAGTATAATTTCGTCGAAATGTGAAGAATTCAAACAATTTAGAAAACTTGACTTGCCGTCATCTTGAATATTTCAAAAATTACGCACTTCTGGGATCTTTGGATATTTTCATTAACCAAAATTCTTTTTTTAGTGTACTTCCATAATGTCTCATTGAAAACTGTATAAATGAGTTATTTTTGAAATATTTATTCGGCCGACATCCTGGATTTTACCAAATTTTTAATGTTTGTGACCCAAGTTGCTAGGTCTGCCATTTAAGATATTTTGGAAGATTCAACTTTTTCGAAATTAATATATTTAAAGCATCACATAGAGATTTGCGTCCCATATGGGCGATTAACTTGAATGAAAACTGAAAAAAGTTGTGAAGATTAAACGTTTTTGCAAAATTTATCCCATATTTGTCTCAAGAGAAACTTCAAGTGTTTGAGGCGATGGATCATCATTCACTGACTTGACTCAAATTTATAGGACTTTTGTGTTTCGGCATTCAAAAAAATATTGCCAGTGAGAGCAAAACATTTTTCAAACAAAAATTTCGACCAGGTATATAAGGACCATCCTACTCCCCAACACCTTAAAGTGTGTTACGTAATACTTGAACGGCCTCTGATAGAATATGGAAATCGAATCGAATTCGACTTAACTTGACTTGATGTTTCAAGTTTTTTGCATCTGAATTGTTCCAAAAAATCAATTTTCGAATTTTTGTCACGCCGCCCCCTGAAATTGTTAATGCACCCGAAAAACTGATACCATGAAAATTGAGAAAAATCGGTTCATAAAAACACGTGCCTGACACTCACTAATAATTCCCGTTTAATTAGCACGAATTGGAAAAAATGTCACTTTCAGAAATATGCAAATAAGATGTGAATCAGTTACTTCCGAGGGGCTATGCAGTGAGTATTCAGGGAGTCTGATAGCTGACTACTGCCGAACTACTTCACGAGACTAAACGACTACTATACAGACCGCCGAAGGGACTACTCCGTGATCACTGACCAATGCGTTAAAACCCATGCCGAAGGCTGCGTGGCACTAGGGTGTGGTGTTGCATACGGTGTCACTAGGATACCAGATCGCCTCTTAGAGTATTCGAACTTTACACCGCATGTAGCGCTCTGCGGGGGTAGACCACTTTTTTCTAGCTACTCGTGGGAACAATATGGGGAAAAACAAACGAAACAATAAAAGGATAGTGTGTTAGGAATTAGGAGGTCCATTGAACGTCACGAATGAAAGATCATGGCTTGATATGTCGTTAGCGCGACGGACTAAAGCCGAGTACCAGAAGGAGCTAAGGAAATACAACGAGGAGTTGAAAAACCTAAAAGGTATTATTCAGAACATGGAGGACTTCAGTGTAGGTAAGAAGAGCATGTTTCTTTCAATGCAGAACAGCATCGTGGAGGCACAGTTTGAAATTGGCAGCCTGGAGACATATGCACTATATGGGTCTCTATTTTGGAATTCTCAAACAGAAGACAAAGTCGAGGAATCTCTGGCTCCCATGTATGGGAAGAGGACGAGAGAACTCACCGTGAGCCCCTGGAGGCCACCGCGAGCAGGCCAACAACGAAGAAATTTAAGTCCCGCACCAATGGTCCGGTGACTTTAACTTCAAAGAAAGAGGACAAGAAGGCAAAACCTGCATCCAAGAGCACCAGGATGAAATGAAGGATCAAAAGAGGCGCGCTCGGCCCGAAGCGATTTTGATAAAACAGGCTAAGGGGTCCCGCTACGCCAAGGTCCTGAAAGACCTCAAAACTAAAGTGAATCCGGACAGTCTTGGTGTAAAAGTAAGCGTTGTAAGGCAATTTGTAAATGACGAAGTGCTCATCAAAGTAGGAGACGCGGCTGACTGATTTCGCAGGTCGACAAGACCGTTGTGCGATACCGACGCGCTACTGAGGACGATGTGTACATCTTGGTTGGGTTGGAAAAAGGCAGGCAGGCAAGAGCAGATGGATACAGAAGTACGGCTTATCGGCCGATAACCTAGCGCTCCTCAAAAAAAGAGAAACTACCGAGTCGCAGAAGGATTCCTATGCTCGATTTGAGATAGTAGTTAGGAGAATACTCAGTGCATAACCTCTCGGGTATTACATTTAAAACACAAATTTACCAGAAAATTTTGTTTATCCTATTATAAAAAGTACATGCATTTCAGCAAAATTCATGCGTAGCCATAACACTACCTTCGTGTGTAGTCCCTAAACCATATTGGTCAATTTAATTGGCCATTGACATCTGATGTAAGTCACAGTAGAATCAGTCAATCAGCTTTCGAGAGCAAGAGCAGCTATCGAGACTCAAGAAGAAGATTCGATAACTCGATAACGTAAAAGTGTGATGGCTTTCAAGTATGCGCAAATTTCAGAAGAGTCAACATTCCTTGCTTAATTATAATAAATTAATGCAATATTTGAGAAAACAAAAATACGAATGAATGTTTTCAAGTCCAGTTAGGTATAAATTAGGTGAAATTCATTATAAGTTTTTCTCAACATAGGGGTAGGGGAAGAAAGTGTTAGTTTCTATGTTCTTAACCTCACTTTTCGCATTAACTGATTTTCACCATTTTCACGTTTAAACAGTAAGAGGTCATTTTTGAGGGATTTATGAACGGGAATTGTCCTCGACCACCTTGAACTAACCCGGTAACAAGATTTTCAAATTTAAAAAAAAAATAAAAATGTTGAATTATTTCGAAAACGGTCCTAGATATTTGAAAACTGACAATATTTTCAGGGCTTAAAAAAGGGGAATTGTTTTGGATCATCTCAAGCTTTGGCGATTACATTCTCATTGCGACACTCGCACTTCGCGCTCTACAGTAAGGTTCTAAAGACGGTTCTGTTTGAAAAATAAAACGATGTAGATGAAATAAAATAGAATATAAAAAGTAGGTGTGTTTTCTATACTATAATGTTAATTAGAAAAATAGACAAAATGACTTTGCTAGATATTATCTTTTTAAAGATTTTTTCCAAATTTACCAAACAAGGACATTAAGCCATAGACTTTGATTTCGATCGTTAAAGGTTCGGTTCTAATTTAAGTCCACAATAATTTGTACTTAGTTTGAAAAAGTTATTGAAAAATATTCATTTCGCTGCGTTTTAAAAATATTTCAAAATATATAGTTAATCTACTTGATTACGAATTCTCTAAACCTTTTTAAATTTTTGTCTAATAGAAAAATTTAATTGGTATAGTTTCGAAATATATTTGACATCAGCTAAAAATTTCGATTGAAATTTCAGGCTCCTTCTTTTACAAGGTTCATCTTCGTAAAAACAGCAAGGAAAATAAATCGCTTCAACTAAATTATTTATCTTTTTTCACAAGGCAAAATAGTTTCAAGAAATCACAGTTTAATCACAGTTTCGGAAAATATTTCTTTTCCTTGGATTATGATGATGAATCCACTCCACTAATATTAAAAAATATTTACAAATAATGTAAACAATCGAGATTCGGGCACAAATACTTCACACAGCTTCCCTTATCGATACAACTTATAAAAACGTCGGCGTGGCCCAAATGTGGCGCCTCTTTACGACGGCAAACACACTAGATATTCATAATTATTAACTAGAATTGCTATGATAATGAAACTAGGTTTCATTTACTAGCTATTACTAGATTGGTATAATTGAATCAAGTATATGCCCATAATGTTTTTTAATACCCGTGCAGAAATCGCCATATATATTACCGATTACCGACTAGGGCCTGATCCGATGTGTACTATCTGGTCCCGATAGGAAGAATTCTGTGGCCCTGACTCGTACCAGACCGGGCTATGTACTGTGACGTCATATAACCGCTTCGCAGCGCCATCTCAAGCCATATGCGCTAGATGTAATATAACCACAAACATAACCTTAATTTTTGTTTTCCTTCTTGCTGTTGTGTTGCAAATGTGCTGGGAGTGTTCGACCGTATAATATATTCTTAACACATTATTAATAAATGCCAAAATTAAGAAGCTAACCGCGAGTTCGCAAACATCGTGCTATCAGCAAAATTCCGTTCGAGATAAATTCAATGCAACCGAAGAGGAAGTGCTGTCCCACATGAGCACCGTCTTCTGGAATGCAAAAGGTCTGGGGAAGCAAAGGTCGAAGTAGCCACTTTCAATTTCTAAGTTGCGTCATTAAAATTTTAAATGTTCAGAAAAAATTACATTTTATGTCAATCTTAAACGTTGTAAAATGGTCTAAAACGCCTTGAAACCAAACCTTACACGAAAGTTTGAAAAAAATTGTTATTAAAAAATTGTCAAAGTTCACGATCAAATTTCTAAGTTCCGTCATTAAAATTTTTAATGTTCAGAAAAAATTACATTTTATGTGAATCTTAAACGTTGTAAAATGGTCTAAAACACCTTAGAACAAAACCTTACATGAAAGTTTGAAAAAATTTGTTATTAAAAAATTGTCAAAGTTCACGATCAAATTTCTAAGTTCCGTCATTAAAAATTTGAAATGTTCATAAAAAATTACATTTCCTGTCATTGTAGAAAGTTGTAAAGTAGTCTAAAATGCGAAATAACGAAATATAACACGAAGAAAAATTGTAATCGATTTAAATTATTTATTTAAAAATTATTCCATTGATATTCCTGTTAACAGTTCGTATATTTTAAATTTACATAACGTCGTATAATAATAAATATTTAGTTAGAAAAAGAGAGTTTAAAATTTGGTGTTTTAACTTTTTTGAGTTGTACCTTTCGGGTTTCAACTCGTAGGTTTAGCACATTGGTCAAGATTCTCGACTGCTAGGTGACAGATTTAGGTATAGATGTAGGTTCGATACCCCGTAGCGTTAGAAATTTTATTTGTAATATAATATTTGAAAATGTAATATATGTATTCACTCTACACAGGACCATTAATATTCATTCCAGCAACGGTACGATATTGGCAGCCCATCTTCGGCAATATATTTGCCGGTACTGGGCCGTATCTAACTTCGCACTTGGATTGTGTTATAATTATTTTAAAGGATTTTAATTCCTAATAAAAAAGTCAATAATCTGGCTAGACTCGGGTAATTAATAGGGGCCAGACCGGGGGCAGATCGGGCGTTTGATCGGGCCCATAGACATGGCTCCACTGTGGCTACGTGTTTCATGATGAGTCTGGCAAAGACTCGATTTCCACATCAGGGCCCGATATGAACGAGTCTGAGCCCGGTCGGGGCCACGGCGAAATTTCTGCACGGGCAAGGAATCCTTGTCATTTAAACTAGATTTAGTTTAACTAAAGCTAAATGTTGGTTTTAAAGAAATTCTTTGTCAGTGTAGCTGAAAAACAGTATTTTCTATTTTTTGAAATTTTCCAAAATGTTTAAAAGCACATTACTTTTTAATTTTCATCAAATTTAAAAATACCATTAAGATAATTTGAAAGTCTTTTTGTCATCTAGGGTAAACGCACCAATTCTTGGTATCTCAGCCCAATTATTGGCATGCCAAAAACCGAAGTGAATTTATTTTATTTTAGATAAATATTTGATTGCACTATATAATTAATATATGCATTAAATGTAAAAATGATAGTATAAATTAATTAATTGAGGTCAAACGTGCTGAAAAAATGTATTATCTAAGAAATTAGAGAAAGGTGCCAAACTGCCAACAATGAGGGGGCAGGGGGTGCTCTTACCCTACCAGAACCGATGACACCTAAAACTTTAAAAAAAAATTTGTTTCAAGTCTTGAAAATGCTATAATTTTTTAATTTTGGTTGAATTAATCTGATTAACAAACTTCACCTTCATTTTCGGACCCTGAAAACTGTATCAAAGGCTGATTTGATTGGTCAAATTTATCAAAAGTTAGCGTGGCTACAACATTCTGCAAGCCAAACAGACAGACATACATACATACGAGTACATAGTACATACAGACACCGACAAAATGTTATGATTTTCGGACTCTGCGGGTGCCGAAACGTAACAATGCGTACAAAATTACTAACCCAGTACAAATATTTTCAAAATTCAAAAGAATAAAATCAAGAGTTTGAGTTATCTCGAAAATAGTGAGTTAAAGGCGAGAATGAAAAATATTTTCAGTGTTTGTGGGGGGGGGGGGGGGGGCTCCTCGGCCACCGTAAACCAACCCAGTAGAAAGATTTGTAATATTTACAAAAAACGTATATATTTTTAATTATCGAGAAACTGGTTCGAGATACGTGAAAACTCACAACAAAACAGGGTCTTATGAAAGAGGATTATTCTCGACCACATCAAACTAACCCAATGAAAAGATTCTTAGAATTTAAAAAATTAATAATTTTTCATTTATCTCGTAAACGGTGAGGTTTTCGAAAACTTATACAATTTTAGGCGTTTTCTAAAAAGGTATGGTCCTCAAGGTCTCTAAACTAGAGGAGTATTAATATATTCAAAATTTGTAAAGGATTTTCTAAAATGGCACGGATTCATTCGGATCGGAAAGGATTGAGTGGCGTGTTCAGATTAATTCGAGTTGAAGTTCGTTACGGATTCAAATAGATTTAAAAGTCAGTAGCAGTTCGGATGGGCCTTGGATTCATTTGAATTGAACTGACGAAATTGAAAGGATTGGAAGGTGATTTTGGATTCAATTGGATTGAAGTTGGTGTTCATGCACGTATTGAGAAGTATTGAATAGTAAATTATGCAACAAGGGGCAAAAGTAGAAGATTTTTCCCGCGGGTGAGTTTACTGCACGAACGAGAATATTCTCGTAAGGGCAGTATAATCACCCAAGGGAAAAATCTACTTTTGCCTCGTGTTGCATATAGTATTTTATTCCACTCTCGACTGAAAGGCCACTTTTTGGTCCTGAGAAGCGGGATCGAAACAACTTCACATTCTGTTAGATTTTCTTAAAATTTTTTGAAGAGATTTTTCGGAAATTAAAAAAATTTTTAGAAATTTTTGAAAATTTCTAAATTTTTGAATTTTTTGAAATTTTGTGGAAACAAATTACTGTTGCCCCGCTAAATTTTACTTTCGTCATGCTAAATTTTACTTTCGCCCCGCTAATTTTACTTTCGCCCCGCTTATTTCACTTTTGCCCCGCAAAACTATTTTTCGGGAAAAATATGCTACTTTCGCCCCGCTTATCAGGGGCAAAAGGTGGGTTTTCCGGTCGGGTGTGGAATAAAATACTTTTTCGATGAGCCTTGGATTCATCCGATTCAGTAAGCTCACGAATTGAAGTTTATGTTGATGAACGGATTGAAAATGATTCAAAGGGGGGTTCGGATTGACTCCGAATTTACTCTTATTCATTCGGACTGTTATCAGATTCAGTCGAATTGATTCAAATTGAATCTTCTAAAGAACCTATGAATTCATAATGATCAAAACAACTTTTCGGAAGAGCCTTAAATTTATTCGGAATGAGCTCTCGGATGGAAAAGTGTGTCAGGATGAGCAGGATTGAAAACTTTCTTTGCATTGTTTTGGGTTTAATCGGATTAGTTAGGTTATGAAGAATGAAATGACCTTTTCTCCACTTCGAACTGCAAAACAATAATTTCCCAAGATAATAACAAAATATTCCAAACAGTCTATAAGTTAGGCACTAAAGAATTTTCAAGTACGAAATCGTTTGTATATACAACTACGTTATTATGATTTTATACTGAATATTACTAGAACGTAACAGCACATAGCCGAATTCGTTCACTGTACCTAACAGTTTCTGAGTTCAGTATCCGGTCTTGCTATGACCGGAAACTCCGAAGCAGAAGAGATTGCACATATATCGAGAAACCCACAGAGAAGACCGAATGAACAAAGGAATGACCAGCCACGTCCTCTATGAATGACATTATGCGATCTGGTAGCATCATTACAAACATCAAGAGACATTCACATTTGTTGAAACCGTTACATGTAATGCGATACCACTAACATTAGTCCAGGCATCACGTCGAAATAATGAGTGAAATTCCCGAAAAAATCCCACATCCAATATTTTTAATGAGAAAGTTTCGTTAAGGGATCCCTTTTGACATATCAAAATTCCTAGAACAGATCAATTGCTAAACCGGTTTTTTTAACAGTTTCAAAAGTTACTTTTGCGTGGACGGATAATTCCCATTAAATTTTAAAGCAAAATGTCCAACAGGAAAAAGAAGGAGGACAAAATTATGAGAAAATTTGATTCAAAAAAATAATCCGCTATCTTCCACAGGTTTCGAGTTACAAACTCGAAGTTAAAAACAAAAGTGTTTCACAGGTGGGTGAAACTAGACTCAATTTGCTGTGATTATAAAAAAAGAACAATGCCCTACCTATAATAGGTCATAAGTTATAACCCCTCAAAGTTGGCCATCTTTGACTGTTTTTACGGGCCAAAAAGTGGAGTTTAATTTTTTCAAAATAAATCGTGTCAGCTTCAGTTTGCGTTGATGATGCCAGTGAATGAAAGAGAGTCTACAAAAATCTAAGCACATCTAAGAAAAAAGTCTTTTAGTTCTAATATTTTGGGAATTGCAAGGTTTCAATAATTCAATTTTTGTTGTTGCATTTTTGACTAAAATCGGAGAAGTTGTGTTTTTTGAAAATACCTCGTTTCCTATGGATCAAACGACAAAGTTCCCACAGAATAAATGAAAGTGGAGTCAATTTAGCGCATGTTAAAGAAAAGTGTCCTAGCTCTAGTAGGTCCCGAGATATGACCTTGGAAAGTGTACTCTTCCTGCATAGAGGCATCTGAGCGTACCGTAAAGTAGGACTACGGTCATATTTCGAAATTTTTATCCCAAGTAAGTGTATATAATTCATTTATCATGTATACTACGTCTTTTCCCATTAATAAATGAATAAGTGTTTATAACAAAAACTTGCTATCACCACTTATGTTTACTTTTTGGCCATTTTCTCGTAATTGTGTGGCAAAAAAGTTACTGTAATTGATCGAAAATCTGTAATATGTTTTTTTTCCCATAAACAAATATTCTTATTAATAATTGTTTATAACAAAATTTGTCATAAGCCCTGTTTAGTACTTTTTGAGTACTTTTGTAGCAAAAAAGTAATTATAATTGATTAAAAATGTGATATATTTTTTTTATCAATGAACAAATAGTTTTTCAATAATTGTTTATAACAAAATCTTGTCATAACCACTTTTGAGTACTTTTGTAGCAAAAGTAATTATAATTGATTAAAAGTGTGATATATATTTTCTATCAATAAACAAATAGTTTTTTATAATTGTTTGTAACAATATTTTCTGATAAATACGTTCTCTGCATTTAATTCCATACCTACTGCACCGCCTTCGCAGGTCATAAAAATACAGTCACTGCAGAAAATTTTACCAAGCTTGGAAATCTATAATGCTTATCTTGTATAAGCACTTGATCTCTTGAGTGTTGTGCGAATGCGTGTTTATTATTACTTCTTCATTAATTGATTTTTTTAATAATGCATTACATTTGATATGTAATTACTTTCAACTAATCAATTACTTCCTTATTTTTAATGCGAAAAAAGGGTCACAGCATATTATGTACAATTTACATACTATTCTCCAACCGAGCAAGTCACGCCTACCCCGAAAGGGAAATCACTTAATGGTATAATAATAATACAAAAATCACTGCGATTTACAAGTGTCTTGGAGGTAAGTATGGAATTAAATGCAGAAAAAGTAACCATTTGAAGATATTGTTACAAACAATTATTTAAAAAATATTTGTTTATTGATAAAAAAATATATCAAATTTTTAATCAATTATAATTACTTTTTTGCCACAAAAATACTCAAAAAGTACTCATAAGTGGTTATGACAAGATTTTGTTATAAAAAATTATTAATAAAAATATTTTTTCATGGATAAACAAACATATTACATATTTTCAATCAATCACAATCATTTTTTCGCCACAAAAATACTAAAAAATGGCCAAAAGGTAATCACAAGTGGTGAGAGCAAGCTTTTGTTATTAACAATTATTTATTTATTAATGGCAAAAGACGTATTATACATGATAAATGAATTATATACGCTGATTTGGGATAAATATTTCGAAATATGGCCATAGTTCTTCTTTACGGTACGCTCAGGTGCCTCTATGCAGAAGGAGAGCACTTTCCAAGGTCATATCTCGTGACCTATTAGGGCTAGGGCCTTTGCAATTCCCAAAATATTAAGTCTAAAAGACTTTATGCAAAGCCGGACGGTTTTCGTATCTTTCTCTGCGTGTTTTTGGGACGCGAAGATCTCGTTTGTCGGAGGGGGTATTTTGCCGGCCACGGCCGTGAGAGTATATTTTTACGGAGTGCACGCATGCGCTTTTGATCCAAGCGGCGACACTCCTGTCTCTCTCTTCTGACGCATGCGCGGTACATATGACTGATATTTGTAGACTATACAATACAGTTGTACAGAGCATGCCGGCCAGCAACATGCAGCAACAGGAGACATATCTCACATGCGGCAAGTCATACCTGCGGCATGTTACATCTGCAGCCCCCTGGGGGCAGAAAGGCACCCCTGTGACTAGCCATAGAAGTAATGTTGATCAAACCCCTACAACTTTTCCAACGTCTCGTGGGGGCGGGAAAGCACCCCTGTGACTGGCCAAAGAAATAATATTGGTCGAATCCCTTACCACTGGTGAGAGATGCCGCTAGGTAGAGATGCCGCAGTTGTGACAATCCGCAGATGAGACATGCCACAGATGTGACATGCTGTACATGTGACATGCCGCAGATGTGAAACCTATGTAAGATAGCGGATTATTTTTTCAACAAAATTTTCTCATAATTTTGTCCTCTTTCTTTTTCGTGTTGGACATTTGGCTCTAAAATGCAATGGGAATTATCCAACCATGCAAAATTAACTTCTGGAACTGTTTAAAAACAACCCAGTTTGGCAATTGATCTGTTCCAGCATTTTTGATATGTCAAAAGGGATCCCTTAACGAAAATTTCTCTTCAGAAGCATTGGATGTAGGATTTTTTCTGGAACCAAACCACCACCCGGACCACTGCCGGACGGCAGAGCGACTGTGGGGATGTACCGATGTGATGGAGGAGGCTCTTAAAATTTGGTCTCAAAGTGCTTTCCTGGCATGGACTGCGTAAGAAGAGAGTGGGACGGCGTGAACAAAATTCTGTTAGTCATAATTGCCATTTCAGGGTATGTAATTCTATATCCTGTCCGATCCAGGGTATGGAGTACTGCATGTCCTCCATTAATATTCCGCCGGCCCTGATGACTGCAGTTTTACCAGGGGCGTGGTGGGAGGTATCGGCATTCTCTTTTTCTCCTATGTATCCCCTCCACCTCCAAGCGACTGTGCAAACTGCACTCTTAAGCGTTAGCGTCGCAGCGTATCCTGTGACTTGGAGGTAGAGAGGATACGCAGGAGGAAAAGTCTCGTGCACCCTGAAGACACGGAACGTCCCAAGTAAGACCGCCTTCTGCATCTTCCCCGCAAGTGTCTCAGCATTTCGTTGATACGCTGGGATGCTTTTCAGGCTGTGAACCAGTGAAAGCTTGCCACGTCCAAGAATACCGTTGATCAGGACAACTAGCTTACTGGAATATTCTGGGTAAAACCATCGCAACTTACTTATAAGGTCTTTATACCTCTCTTTCTTTTCTTTCTCCTTGGCTGTGACGTTTTTGTCAGCTGGTGTCGAAAATTCGATAACGAACATGGTTCGTTTCTCGAAGTCAAGGAGAACTATGTCAGGCCTCGAGTGCGCAACAGAAACAATTGTCGACAATATGAAGTTCCAGTATATGCGGGGCACTTCTCATTCTCGACAATTGACTCTATTTCTCTAGGAGCCTTTAGCGGAGAAGTGTTTGGGCGTATGCCGTAAGAGTGACAGAGATGGTAATAAAGCACTCTTGGTGCCGCATTGTGCCTTTGGATGTAGGTCGTTCCCGCGTAAGTTGGACAACTAGATAGTATGTGCCCTAGATGCTCGGGGTGCCCGTGCCCGACTTAAATCCGGGTGATTTAAGGAAAGCAAACGTTAGCTCATACGACATCGACTGATCTGCCACATTTCTGTAGAAGATGCCGTGCATCCTCTTGTCGAGGAGCTGTTCGCGGAGGTTTTTCTCCTGTGCTCTCTTAATCCGGGCCTCCAGGAGTGAGTATTCAAGATGGATAAGATTTGATGCATTTTGCTCACCCCTGATATTGAAGTCAAGGCCGAGTGTTTCAGCAGCCTCCTCCGCTGCTTTGTACAGAAACGCCCCTTTGCCCACTTCTTCGTGTTTCCTGCCCATTTTTAGAAGAGGGTCTTGTCCATTTGTGACTATATGTACTGTACCCAGAATAATCCTGTTGTAAAGACATTCAAGATTCAGTATTCCGTGACCACCTTGACGGCGTGAAATGTAAGGTCGCGGAACAGAAGACTTAAGGTGCATGCTTTTGTTCATGTGCATCACCTTTCGGGATCCGACATCGAGGGAGCTAAACTCATCCTTCGCCCATGGAACTGCTCCAAATGAATAGAGTACTACTGTTATAATATACCACTACTGGTATAGTACTACTACTACTACCATATATATATATATATATATATATATATATATACAGGGTCTCCCAGACCCAAGTATCCGGACTTATATAGCTGTATACAAATAAAAAAAATAAATAGAAAATTTATGTTCCAAAAATCAGTTGAAGTTTTAGTTTTTTAGTTATAAAATATTTAAGCTGGACCAATCAAGAGTGCCGTAAAAACAGTCGTGTGTGCGTGAGCGGGATTCCAACGTAGTATTATCGAAGATAGCGCAGAGGTGGGGTTAGCGACGGGAAAACACTACGTTGGAATCCCGCTCACGCACACAACACTGTTTATACGACGCTCCTGATTGGACCAGCTTAAATATTTTAGAACTCAAAAACTAGAATTTCAACTGATTTTTGGAAAAGGAATTTTAGATTTATTTTTTACAGTTTTATACGGCCATATAAGTCCGGACACTTGAGTCTGGGACACCCTGTATACAAAGCTGAATGTGTCTTCGTGTGTCGCCGCATCAAATGCAAACCCGTGCATAAATTATCACCAAACATCGCATGAACACTCCTAAGAAACTCCTACATATTTATACGGTAGTATCAGATTGTGATTTCGCATGGCCCCACCGCGGCTAGCTGAGGGGCGACCGGCGCGGGGATACAACGCTGTTGCAAGCCGATGCGATGGGACCCGAACAGAGCCGAGTCCAGACTTCAAAGGAACAGTCTTCGAACGACTTGTATTCATTTTTCTTTATTTATAAACGAAGCAAAATGCTCCATAATGTATGAAAAAATTCATAAATTTTATTTTATTCTCAACAGATTGTTTAGAGGTTCCGCTGGCCGTTTAAGGTCTAAAAATGAATCTTCTTAGTTTTCAATTTAAAAAAATATTGAAGTTTCAGATGACTGGAAAAAGGCGACCATCGTCCCAATTTACAATGGAAAGAGAGATAAAAGCAGCTGCAATAATTACGGAGGCATCAGCTTGCTAAATATTGTAAATAAAATATATCCAAAAATACTTATTAACAGGATTATGAAAATAACAGAAGAACAAAATATGGGAAGGCCAATGTGAATTCATGCCAGGAAGATCACGTGCGAATCAGATATTTAACTTGAACAAATAATAGAAAAAAGTTTGAGGTTTAACAAAAAAAAATAATTTGTGAGCATTTTTTGACCTAAAAGAAGTGTTTGATAAGGTGGGTAGATGTAAGCTTTGGGAAGTCCTGGAAGAGTAGAGAGTCAATGGATGGCTCCTGAAAGCTATAAAGTCAATGTATGCAGGTAGCAAAGCGAGTGTGAGTGTAAATGGGAAACTGAATAACTGATTCGATATTAGGTAAGGTGTTAGACAAGGATACGTTATGTCCTCTTGGCTGATCATTATATTTATGGACAAGTGACTAAGAAGGGCCCTTTTCGACGTGAAAGGTGTAGATCTCGGGACAGTGGTGGTGCGTGCGTCAACGTTCTCAGATGGTAAGGTTATAGCAGAGTCAATCGAAGACTTGCAAAGAATGTTGAGCAAACTGAATACTAATATGAAGAACATGGGCCTTAAAATTAACGTGAATGAAACAAAAATGATCTTTGAAGGGAAGGGTGAGAAAACGCTATGCAACATTGTCCGAAACGATGAGAGGATATAACAAGTTTACAAGTACGTACATGTTGGTAGTCTATTCACTAATGAAGGAAAGATAGATGGAGAGATTGGTAGGCGTACAGACGAGGGTAAGAAGGTTATCGAAAGAGTAGGATCTATTATGAGAAGTAAATATATATCTGATAAAGCTAAAATAGCGATATATAATTCTAAATTTTCACTCACGGTGCTGTACGGTAGCGAAACCTCGACATATGAAGAAATGGATAAGAGTAAAATTAACGTGATTGGCATGCAATACCTGCTCCGAGGAAAGAGTGGTTAGAATATGTGTACGAGACCCTAATTCGAAAAGATATAAAAAGCCAGAGAAACACAAGAGCTTGCATGAAGAAATGCATGGACGTAAAAGTAGCAAAAGAGGTATGTCAAGACCAAGTGCACCAAATGACGCGTGGAACGAAAGACATAGGATACTAATAAAGAATGAAGAGCTTTACATAATGACTTTGTGAAGCTCTTCGCCTGGGATGCTTGCTAGAGAGATGGATTAACGACCTTGGTCAGAGCAGTATTGCGGAACGAACATGTTATTTAAATGAAGAACGCGGAAATTCTAGATTAATCAAGAAATCTATACCGCCCCTATATCGCGTTGTACAATATTCACTTCATCACTTTTCTTATATGAACTCCCTGATCCGCGGCTAGAACCGCGTGATTCACGCACCCCGAATGGGATATGACCTTCTTCTATAATAATAATACTAACAATGATAATATAATGCATCGATAACACGAACCATGAGCTACTTATTAAGCTCACTGAGTGCATGGAGGTGCATCCAAAAATAGTGAGATGCATAAAAGAGCCGGTATGGAGTGCAATAGTTGAAAAACGTGGATGCAAGAGAGGTCTGGCAGGTTGCAGGGAGAACCTGTTAATAGACAGGTGTATTACGCAGGACTCGATCAGGTATCGACGCAATCTGTCCATGGCTTGGATTGACTACCGTAAGGCATTCGATAACACAAACCATGAGCTACTTATTAGGCTCCTTGAGGGCCTGCAGGTGCATCCAAAAATAGTGAGATGCATAAAAGAGCCTATGCTCTTGTGGCGGACAAGATTTGTCATAACATGTGACAAAAGACAAGTGACTACAAGCTATATCACATATACGAGGGGGTCTTTCAAGGAGACTCTCTAAGTCCGATACTTTTCTGCATCTCCCTCTTGCCTCTATCTATTGTGCTCCGAGGCAAGAGCTCTGGATACCTATGTGGCCCGCCGAACAAAAGACAATATAAGGTCAACCACCTTTTATACATGGACGACCTTAAACTCATTGCTTCCTCGAAAGAGGACCTTAATATCCTTGTGGAGGCGGTAAATAGTTACTCTAAAGCGATTGGTATGAGCTTCGGACTGGACAAGTGTGCCTGCGTCCACCTACACCAAGGAAAACTAGAAACTAGATCATCGCGTCACGAGCAGAATGTTCAACGTATAGGCGGAAATACCATTCAACATCTTGGTATTGGAGAAACTTGGAATACCGCAAGCGGAAACCCAAGATGTGCGTGTCTTAAAAACAGCCATTGGAAAAATGTATCGCCAAATTCTCAGAAGAATTTGGGCTTCCGAATTATATGGAAAGGATAAGATCCAGGCGACCAGTATGCTGGCCATTCCTATACTGCTCTGCACGTTTGGTGCAGTAAAATGGAACGTCGCTGAGTTGAAGCAACTTGACCGAAGCACACGAAAGATGATGACAATCC
>CAKNYM010023124.1:0-42181 GCA_932195095.1 Andricus curvator | reverse complement strand
TTTTCATTAACATAATTCAAAGTTGATGCAAGAATATGAAAGATTCAACGGTTCGAGGCGAATTTATACATTTTATTGAAGAGTAAGGAAGCTATGGCAATGCATAATATTTGAAAACACGGTTTTTTATGTTAGAACTTTTTCCAATAACATAATTCAAAATTGAAGCAAGAACGGAAAAGATTCCTTAATTCGAGGCAAATCGATATTGAACTATAATATTAATACACTTTATTGAAGATTAAGGAATTTATACTCATTTATAATATTGGAATCATCTGTTTCAAACCGAAAAACTTTTTTCATTGACATAATTCAAAGTTGACGCATAAACAGAAAATACTTTTTGCTCATAAATTTTCAAATAAAATAATTCTGACAATATGTGTTAAAAAAATCATAATGCTGGGAAAGGGATAGGGTGCGACAGGACTTTTTCCTTCCCTTTTTCAGCTCGAAAAATTATCATTTCGAATACAAAATTTGATTTGTCCGATTTGTCTTTGTATTCAAAAAATTGTTTGTATTATTTTTTCATTTTATACTTTTTGTGAATTTCTATTTTTAAATTGATCAAAATGAAGACTTCAGTTCATCTATTATTGAAAAAAATAAATAATGCTTGTTTTATGAGGAAGCAGATACATTTGCTAACGGGAAGCAAAGTGCTCGTGAAATGAGCACCATATAATTATAAATATAAACAAAGTGGAAACACTCGAGATAGAATTCACAGCTAGTTTAAGTAATTCTCGCTTTTCTTAATACCAAGAACTTCGTTCTTTCAATCAATTCATATTTTGACAACGGATTGGACACAATGGATTTCAATTTGTTTGAAGAAAATATTTTCCTAAATTGAAACCAGATTTGATTATATCAACCACCTAATTTGAAACACAAATCTCTTGTTTCTTTCAGCCAATAACAACTTGTCTTCATTTAGTTAATATTTTACTGACTGAAATATAGATTTGGAAAAATAATGTCATACTTTTGGTTTAGATAATACAATTTCTTTGTATCGAAGAAATGTTTTATATTGTTTTTTTTTATATTTTTTTATTTGTTTATTTTTTTTTATTTGTTTGATTCATTTTTTTCTCAGTGTGGTATCAAAACTATATACAATATTAAATTCATTTCAATTTTTGCCGCAGCTAGTTATCCGGCGGTTTAGGAAGAACAGCGAAAATTTCGCAAACTTTAAAATGAAAAATATTATATGCAATCGCTCCCAAAAATAAGTAATTATAATTCTCGTGAAGTTTACAGACTTGACATCGGCTCGTCTTCGGTTCGTTTTTATTTGCCTCTGACTGGTAAAGCATAATTTACACTCATGTAGAAGTGCATGACAAGCATTTAAACTTTGCTATTTATAAGTCCAAAATCTCCTCCTTGAAATGATACCAGGAAAATAATAAAATATTTACTGAATCTCGAATTAACATCATAAATATACGGAAGCGTGTCCAGGAAAAAAAATGGTTTTATCCAACGGATAGATTCAGATGCATGCCAAAAAGGAAACCAAAGACGAACCGATGTCGGGTAGTGTGAACTTCACAAAACTTATAATTACCTACTTTGAGCACCTGTAGCACACAATATTTTTTCTAACAAATTTTTCGATTTTTTATCAAATTTTTGTGAGTGGATGCACAATTTTGACCAGTAGTGTACTGTCCACAGCGTTTTGATCCAACTTTGGTTTACAAAACTTGTCTTATGTTTATCACCCATGAATTAGCATTTGATCTTTCTTGATTATATATAAGAAAATCGTGATCAAAGGGTTCTTTAAAATGATAACTCCGATCTTCTGGTGAGTGAATTGGATGCAATTTTGATGGGTTTATTTTTAACGGTGTGACTTTTTTTCTACCGTGCGATCCCCAAGGTTCATAATATACTGGACAAATAATATCATCCTCATCAAGTGTTGCAACGATGTACACTGAAAAAATGTTTGTTTAAATCAAACAAATTTTGTTTGAATCAAACAAATTCTTTCTTTGATAAAGGGTAAAAAAACAAACGTTTGTTTGATTTCAATACATTTTTTGTTTGTCCTTATTGATTTGGTTCAAACAAATTTTTGGTTAGTTGAAATAAATCTCTTGTTCAAATTGAGTGAAGTTCTTGTTTACATTGAATATATATACTTTTAAATTAATTATAGATTTTTTTAAGTGAAGTAAATCTTTTTTTTTGCACTTAACCTCAAAATTGAGCATTCTTGATGAAAATAATGAATAAGGTCGATAATATGTTTTTCGTAAATCATAATTATATTTACACACGTAAAAGCAGGAACATTCACTCAATACGCATTTTTACTTCTGTTAAATTTCTAATTGTGCTTCTCAGTTCTGAATTAAAAAATCATAAAATAGAATAATTAGAACTGAACCAGAGTTAGACATTTAAATTGAACAGAGATATAAGTGTATAAGTTTACCGTGATAATTACAATTGATAAAAACATTATCGATTTCATAAATCATCTTTATAAAGAAAGGAGGTTAGAAATGAAAAAGACTTACTCACAGATTTTTTTTTCTAGTAAAATAGACAAGCATACCGTTTTGAAACGCGTTATAAAATTATGATAAATTCTACACAATAGTAGATCTTCCAGAGAATTTCATAAAATTGTTGCTTTTGTTATTTTATCACTGAAAGTTAAAGAATCACAATCGGTAAACGGAAATCTGAATCTTTATCTATATATGGAGCAGTCAATATGCAGATAATATACAGGGTTACCTGCGAGAACTGTACATAATTTTAGGTAACTATAGAGCCAAAAAAAGAAGCCCAAAATTCCCAAAAATGCTTTGGGTTTGATACATATTTCGGGTACTACTAAGGGTAAAATTTTGGGTTTGAGTACGTTTGTCGTGCGCGCGCCAAGTAACATAATTGCAAGAGATTGTTATCAATATAGTAAGGATGGTTGAAGCTTATGGTATTATAAGATTTGTATAATAAAAAAGAAAAATGAAATTTAAAAAAAAAATATATAGACAAATGAAATTATATAAATATTAATTACAGGGCCGAAAGGTTTTTGAGGCTTTCTAATATTACCATGGGGTTAGGAATATCTAATAGAGGATAGGGAAAGTAACTGGTATGATTATTTTCAGTTGCGAATTTTTTAAATGTTTTAGTAAATCCTGCTAAGATGGGATCCTCTAAATATGCTAGGGGTGGTTTTTTGGAATAATGTATGATTACAGTAAGGATAAGGATATGTAGTAGATTCTTGGGAAGGTGACTGAAGTGATTATTTTTAATTTGAAAATGTAATGGCTGTCTTACTTGCAGACACTTTGTAATTATCTGGGTTAAAAATATTATGTCTGTTTTTTGGGGATTGATGAATATTATTATGGGGTCGGCAACATAACCGGAAGTTTTCTGAAGGTAACTTGTGTGACTACTTTTTTTTTTATAAAAATTTTATAGCTATTCTACATCTACACGATTTGGAATTGTTCCGGGAAAAGTACTAGGGGTGGTTTCTGGGAATTTCCGAATATCATTATGGAATCGGAAACATAAACTGGAGTATTCTTAAGGTAACCCATGTGACTATTTAGAATCTAAAATTTCATGGTTTTTTCACGTGAAGGCATTTTGTACTTAATTCCTGACAACCATATTTTCATGTCTTTAGATGTAATCTCACTTTTTACTCATATTCGTTTAGAATTGGTTTTTTCTGGTATGGATAAGAGATGGTGTCACATAAAAAACTTTACTAATATTCCTCAGAATGATTTCAAATCTGGTTTTTCTTTTCTTATGAATTCTACTAGTTTTTAATTTGATAAAAATGTTTACAATCAAAAATTCGGCACTCCTATGGGGTCTCCGATATCAGGTATTCTTACTGAAATTGTCTTACAAGATCTCGAATTAGAAATCTTTAAAAAATTAAAGGTAAAAATCCATTCATTTTATAGATACGTCGATGATACTTTTCTTATTGTTCCAAAAGACAAAATTGAAAACATTGTTTCTTGTTTTAATAGCTATCAAGGTTAAAATATAAATTTGAAGTTGTATCTGACAATTATATCAGTTTTTTAAACTTAAAAATTATTAGAGAAAATTCACATGATATCATCACAAACTGGTTTGGAAAAAGTTCATATTCTGGAAGACTTTTACATTTTTTATCAAATAATCCCATACACCAAAAGATTGGTATTGTAAAAAATCTTGTTGATTCAGCTGTCCTTCTCTCTGATGAATCTTTTCACCATGAAAATTTAATTTTAGTCAAAAAAATATTAAATTACAATAGTTATCCAAAACATTTTATTGAAAAACACATTAAAATAAGACTTTTTCAAATTAATAATAAAAAACCATCTCTAGAGTTAAATCTAACCAATAATAATCAACAGAAAAAAGTTGTATTTTTTAATTTCTATCCAGATATATCTTATCCAATCCGTAGAATTTTTTCTAGCTTCAATATCAATACTATTTTTAGAATTGATTCAAAATTTGACCACTTTATCAAATTGGGAAAAGATCCATTGGAAAAATTAGAACAGTGTAATGTTGTTTATAAATTGGACTGTTCGTGTGGTATGTCCTATATTGCACAAACTGAAAGATCGTCAGAGACTAGAAAAACTCAAATCATATCAAATGGGATGACATTAAAATATTACATAAAGAGCAGAATTATTATAAAAGAAACTATGTCGAGATGATGTATATTAAAATGAGAGTAACAATGCTTTGAATAAGATTACTGATTTGAAATTTTATAATTCTGCTTATAATATATATATACCATTAAACCATTTCCCTTTCAGGGTAGGCGTGACACTACCCGATTCGGGTAGTGTTTCTAGGTTTTTCTTGTAGTTATAAATAACTACAAGTGTGGGCTCACCACACCCACGATGTGCCAACAGCACTCATGTCAGTATTCTTGAATGGTCACCCATCCAAGTACTAACCGCGTCCAACGCTGCTTAACTTCAGTGATCTGACGAGAACTGGGTTTTCCAGCGTGGTATGGCCGTTGATGATTTTAATGATTTGAATGATTTTAGATAAAGTATGCTAATGGTTTTCCTAATGTCTACAAATTTGATATAACAAAATTTAAACTTGGCGCCTAAATCTTTTTCATTCGATTCAGTATGTTTGATCCTTCCAGTACTCGGTCTACTCCGGACCCGCATGGTACTCTGTACCATGCTCCTTTCTTTAATTTAATTTCTTTTTTTTAAACATGGATCTTAAATCTAATTATAAAACTTTTATCATTATGAAAAAATAAATTTCAAGCAGTTTGCTACTATATAATCAGGTAAAAGAAATATCTATTTTATCCTTACGAAATTTTCTTGTTTTGTAGTTTCCTAACCTCTTTCTTGTCACTTTTCAAACTATTTGTTCAAAAGTCTTTCAAATTTAATAAACTTATTACAATTTCTACTTTTTCTAACACTTTTGATTGAGTACCGAAAATGGATTTTTTCGAAAAAATTCTAATTTCAATTATTCTATATAATTGATCATTTTTTACTTACGAAACCTTTACGCATATAAGTACTACGATGTCTGACCGAATCTGCTTTGTGTTTTGGAGTAAATTCTCCTTTTTGTTTCTTTGGAAATATTTAATTTATAACTAAATCTGACCGCTCTACTTAATGCTAAGTCACCGTATTTTGAAAATTGTTTTTTAAAAAAATTATGTGTTTGACATACTTTTATTTTATGTAATTTCCTATGTAATTCTCTTAATAGATTTAACCACGGATTTCTGATGAGGTCACCATGACTGGTGTCGAAACGTCAAATTTTATTAAATAATAATTGGTATGGAAGTTTTGTTTGTGTATACCATTAAGCCATTTTCCTTTCAGGGTAGGCGTGACACCACCCGATTCGGGTAGTGTTTCTAGGTGGTTAGTTTTCTTGTAGTTATAAATAACTACAAGCTTGGGCTCACCACACCCATAATATGCCAACAGCACACAGTATTCTCGAATGGTCACCCATCCATGTACTAACCGCGCCCAACGCTGCTTAACTTCAGTGATCTGACGAGAACTGGTTTTTTCAGAGTGGCATGGCCGTTGTTTAATTTCTTCTAAATAGTTCATCCCAGACGTTAAACCATTATTGAGGATTTACCATCTTGCCTCTATCTACCTATTTTGTACTTATTTCGTTAAAAGTGTTAGAGGTGGATTTTGGGGGTTGCTAAATATAATTATGGGGTCGAAAACATAACGGGAAGTTTTCTGAAAATCAGTTTTGTAAATATTTATAATTTGATAGTTATTTTACTGAGTGACTCGTTTTGGTTTTGAGAAGGAACTTTGCTGGGTTTCCAAATGTTTTTGGAATTTTTCTTCTAGATACGAAAGATCTTGAAAATATACTCTCCCATGTCGGAATTATAATTCTTCTCGTAAATTTCTTCTTCTGAGTCGTGTTTATAAATCGTTTAGAAAATTCCATATTCCAGATAAGAATTATAATTTTTCTCTGAAAATTTCCCGTTTTTAATCATAATCCTTTTTGTAAATTCCCCCTTCAGAGTCAAAATTGTACCACTTTTGCAATATTCTCCACTCTAAGTCAGAAGTTTAATTCTTCGGAAAATTCTCTCTTCTAGTTCTGGATTATAATTTTTTCCCAAAGTTTCCTGTTCCAAATTAGAATGATGATTTTTGTGTGTAAATTTCCTCTTTTATTTTAGAATTATAATTCTTCTCGAAAATTCCCTAGTAAAAAGTTAATATTGTGATTCTTTTCGAATATTCGCTATTGCAAGACAAAATGATATTTCACTATATTTCTTTCCGCAATTTAGGTATAACTCAGTGTTAAAATTCTTTTGGAAAATAGCCTGAATGAACTTAAAATTATCATTTCATTTAAAAATTCTCTGAGTAAAATCGGTCAAAATATTGCATACATTTTTAGTTGGAAATATTAGAATAAGGCCATAAACTCTCCATCGGATTATTTACGGAAATCGACGTTGGAGTACATGAGATTTAGTTAAATAAAACTCTTTTACGACAAAAGAAATAAATTTTTCGAAATATTGTATGATAGCAAACTATTCTTTGAACCATAAATACACATAAATATGACTCGTTTCAAATTAAATCTCTATTTATTCTCCTTCACGCGCCTTCATCGTGAAAGAAGACAAACAACTTTATACTCCACCTACTAAATAAATTGTTAGTTCACTAAAATAGAAATTTTCCATACTATGTCGCTGGAATTCTCTTCGATCAAACTTTTAATATTTATCAATTATATTCAATATATTGATTTCAAATTGACCCTAACTGAAATTACTTTTGAAATATTTTTTATTTTCCTTTTTATATCTTTTCTCCTCAATTGAAACGTAGTTTATGAGATATTGAAACATTTAATAAAAAGTTAGAATATCGTAGATACATATTAAATTTTTTTTTTATTGAAGACGGATGTCTTAATTTTCATTAAATTTTAATTAACAATGGCTTATTTTATTCCCTGAACTATTCTATATTATTTGTAACGTTTCTTATAGAAATTATTTCATATACGAAGTAGTAAAGTTATTTAAAATTATTCACTTTGCAAATTAAAATTAAAATCAATATAATTAAATTAAATATAATTAAACTAAACTAATTGGAAATTTCTAAAATAACAGTAAATGAAAACGTCACGAATAGAAATGTTGTGAATACATTGATGGATATTATTGATATTATTGTTTCAATGAATTCGAAAATGTTGCACAATCGTGATTTTTTATTAACATTTTCTTTTCTAATTTTTAGTTAATATATACCATATCGATCTCAAGAAATTATTATATTTCGCATAAGTATTGAGTCGGATTTTTCTATTGACATTCATGCAAAAATTGAAAGTTTGGCGATTGTTTGAGTAGAAACTGTTCACTTCCTGATGATTTTCTTGAAATTATAATTTTTATTTTTTATTATTTTTTTTTTATTAATTTGATTAATTTTTTTTATTGATTTTTTTATTGATTTTCTGATCTGCAATATAGAAATTACAAAAAAAAAAAATTAGTCATTTTGACTGAGAAAAGAAATCATCCTGGTACTAGATTCTATAAAGTTTGCATCTTTCGAGTGCTGTGATATTAAAATTTCTATAATTAAAAAATGTCAGCATTTAAAATATATAAAAAACGATGATAAAAACTAACAATCTGAAAATTATTGTAGATCTGGACTGGTTTATTACTGGAAAGTTTAATATAAATACAATTAAGTCAAATTAAATAAGAAATTCAAATATCAGAATAAGTTTTAGGATTCATTTTCAAAATTCATTATACAATTACTTTCAATATAAATCATAAGCAATGAAGTAGTGTCCTTTAATAATTAATTAAATCTATAAACATTAGGCTGGTCCAAAAAAAGCTTTTCGAGCTACAGAGAATCCCCCCCCCCCCAAAGAAAGTTTTAATTCCCAGAGGAGGAAAATCCGTAATTTTATGTTCGAAATTTGAATATTAACGCGTGCCACCGAGCACTTCAAAATCCCATTTAATTAACATAAGGAAATTTTGGATTTTCGAAAAATTGAACTCATACTTCAGGATTTGATCGAAACGTGCAAAATTTGTTAGGGATTAAAGAGGAGTGGCTACGGAATGAAATCATATAGATAACTTTTATTTTTAACCCCTCCTTACTCCCCCACAACTGCCCAAATGAGACCCAAAAAAAGCAGTATTTTTACGTATTATTATTGATTTTCAGCATTTTCTACCATCTTTTTTTATACAAATAAATACTGATGGACAATTTGAATATCCCTATTGACCTTTTGAAGAATTTGTAATTGTTTAAATAAATGTAACTAATTTAATTAATTATTTTTTCCCAAAAAATGTAAAAAATAATCGTATTTGCTGAATGAAATGTTATAGTTGGTCATTTTTTGGGGGGTTACATTTTTTAAGAACATTACGTAATTATGTAAACAATCAATTATTGTTTATTTACAAAAATTTTCCAAATCTAGCCAGAGATGTGCACTGTTTTCTCAAATTGATATCATATGCTACTTATTTTTGAATAATTACATAACTTTGATACTTTTCTACTAATGTTTAACAAATTTCTATTTGTTCACACAATTTTTATTTGCACAAGCAGTTTTCTTTTGAAAACACAAATGAAATAATATCGAATAGAACACATACCATTATTTTTCTAACTGTATAGTGCATCAGGCTGGTCCAAATGTACACCTGTAAAAATTCGACTATCGCTTTTTGGTGATACCCCCCCCCCCATTTTTTTCGTTTTTTGTGAAAATAAATTCCATAATTTTTTTTTTTCAACGTTAACCCGTGCGTGCGGGCTTTTGAAATTAACATGGGGTTTTAAATGGGGAAAGCTCGATTTTCAAAAAAATGGAAAAAAGAAGTACTTTTTATAAAATTTTTGTGAATTAAAGTATAGTCACCTCTTAAGGAGTATTCAAGGAATAATTTCCACCCAATAACTTTCAATTTTGACGCTCCAAATCGTCTTTTATTGTGCCCGGAAAATGCCCTAAAAAATGCAAAATAGCAGTTTTCTATCAAATTCATGCTAAAGACGGTATTGTTTGAAATTTTTCAACATAAATTATTTTTAATCGATAAGTGACGAGTTTTAAAGTATATTTAGAATAATTTTATTTGTTTAAACAATTTTTATTTATTTAAAAAAATTTTTCCCCTACAAATCGTGAAAAGTTATTAGCCTTCGTGATAAATTATACAAAATTGATGAACGTCAGGAGTAGCAGTTCTTGTTTAACATATTTAGTAATTATTTAAACAATTTTCATTTGTTTAAACAATTTTTCCTTCCAAAAATAGTAAAAAGTTATTATTTTCTGGAAATAATTATACAATTGAAGAATGTTGAGAGCAATATATTTGTAAATGATATTTGGTGATTATTTAAACAATTTTTATATGTTTAAATAATTTTCCCCTCTGGAAAGCGTGAAAAGTTATTATTTTCTGGAATTAATGACACAATTAACGGATGTTGAGAGTAATATTTTTTCTAAAGGATATTCAGCAATTTTTAAAACAATTTTAATTTGTATAAACAATGTTCATTAGTTTAAACAAATTTTTCTTTGTAAATCGTGAAACGTTATTCTTTTCTGCAATTAATGACCCAATTAACGAATGTTAAAATTAATCTTTTTTTGCTTAAGATATTGTGCAATTATTTAAACAACTTTGCATCATTCACTTGCGCCTGTTCATAGAAAAGGTGGAGAAAAGTCTAGATTTTTCGAATTTCTCACGCGAATAAAAACAAATAAAAATTGTTTAAACAAATTAAGATTATTCTAAAAAATTCTAAATATCCTGTAGAAAAAAAATGTTACTCTCAAATTCCTTTAATTGTGTCATTAATTCCAAAAAGTAATAATTTGTCACGTTTTACAAGGGGAAAAAATTGTTTAAGTAAATCAAAATTGTTTAAATAATTACCAAACATCCCTCAAAATTATATTGCTTTCAACATTCTTTAATTGTATCATTAGGTCCAGAAAATAATAACTTTTTACGATTTCAGGAAGAAAAAATTGTTTGAACAAATAAAAATTGTTTAAATAATGACCAAATAAGTTAAATAAGAACTACTGCTCTTAAAACTCATCAACTTTGTACGATTTATTCCAAAAGATAATAACTTTTCACGATTTACAGGGGGAAAAAATTGCTCAAACAAATCACTTATCGATTAAAAATAATTCATGTTGAAAAAATATTAAAAAATGCCGTCTTTAGCATTAATATGATACGAAACTGCTATTTTGAACTTTGTTGGGCATTTTCCGGGCTCAATTAAAGGGTTTTGGGTGTGTCAAAATTAAAGTTATTGGGTGGAAATTATTACTTAAATACTCCTCAAGAGGTGACAATACTTTAATTCACGAAAAATTGATAGCAAGTTCTTCTTTTTTCCATTTTTTTGAAAATCGAGCTTTTCCCATTTAAACCCCCATGTTAATTCCAAAAGCCCGGGGGCACGGGTTAGCGTTGAACAAAAAAATTACGGAATTTCTTTTTCAGGACAACGAACTAAATGGGGGTGGGGGGGCGGTTATGACCAAAAATCGAAAGTCGAATTTTTGGACCACCCTAATGTTTAAAGAATTATTTTTTCCAAAAATATTTTTTGAATCGTATTTTTTGAATACAACATAGTATTGAATGATTTTTAGGAGTAGTAAATTCTGCTAAAAACTTGATGTATATTGAATTATTAATTTTCAACTATTTTTAGTTGATTTTGTGAAACTTATTAACTATTGATTATTTAATTATAAAAGCAGATTTATTATTTTATTCTTGATATTTTTGCTATCTTTACCATGATCATATTTAAACAAAAATACATTCATTAAAAAAATTACGATTCAAGTTTCGAAAATTACTTTGAACAACATTGTCAAGGACCAAATGCTGTATTTCAGGTGATTTGTAATCATTAAAATAATAAAAACATCACTCTGAACGACTTTGTAAAATTGGTACAATTTATATAGAATAATTTGAATAATAAAAAGCATAATACTAGCCAGTATTGAAACTTTCTTTGTTCTTTCCAAAATCGGCAGTGTGAATATAATGGAGAATTATCATTTTCTAAACATTTAAAAAGAAAACTTAAAATTTCTTAATGACAGGCTTTAAACATTTTCGTACTCGTTATAAATATTAAACACGTGCTTCTGATTTTTGTGTCACCTTTATACGATTATTTTCAAGCCACGTATGCAGCGTTGAACTTGTTTTGCCACTTGAAGTCCTTTTAAAATATTTGTTGAAAAAATAATTGTTTAATCAACATTAATTTGCTTAAACAATTAAAAAATGGTTTATATATTCTTTTCATACACTATACAGTCAGAAAAATTATTGTACGTGCTCTATTCTACATAATTCTTTTAAAGTTTTCAAAAAAAAATCTTCTTGAGCAAATAAAAATTGTTTAAACAAATATAAGTTTTTTAAAAATTAGAAGAAAAGTATCGGAGTTATGTAAGTATTCAATAATAAGCAGCATAAGGTATCAATTTGAGAAAAAAGTGCACATCTTTTGCTTGATTTTCAGAAATTTTGAAAATAAACAATAATAAATTGTTTAAATGATGACAGGAGTTTTTAAACAAATTTACTACTTCAAAAAATGACCAAGTATTACATTTCGTTTACAAAATACGATTATTATTGACATTTTTTTGGAAAAAAGAATTGTCCAAATAAGTTACATTTATTTAAACAATTGAGAATTGTTTAAAAAGTCCTGGATGATATTTAAATTAAAGAACTTCCGATTGCCGGTCGGTTGCTTTCCCATTAAGCTACAAGAGAGATCAAGAGAAGAAACTTTTTTCAGGAAATACACGCATTATTTTGTCAGGGGGTATAATCAAATTTTTTGAGGAATCTGTATTATCATCAGAGAATAACAGAAAAAATTTTCACTTCATCTAGTCTGAAAAGACCTTAAAAATTTTTCTGTTATTCTCTGATGATAATACAGCTACCTTGAGATATTTAAATTGTCCATTAGTATTTATTTGTATCAAAGAAGATGGCAGAAAATGCTTAAAATTAACAAGAATACGTAAAAATGTAGTGTTTTTTATTTTTGGGTCATAGTTAGGGCATTGTGAGTTCTACTAATGGCTGAAACAGAAATCTTAGTAAAACAGATCAATTTGCACCACAGCAAGGACTCATCGGCTTTTAACCAGGCGAATGTCTGTAGTGCATACAGGCATTGCCTTAATCTAGGAACCCAGGTTTTACAGTGGAAAGATTTGTAGCTAAGGGGGGTATGGCTCCATATATAATGAGCCACGCGGAAAAGCCCCAAGGTCATGCATAGCCATTATAAGTATAGGTGCGATTATGAGACTCAGGGCAAGAAGTAGAGAAAGATTAGATGTGTATGTCGCCTCGGCTTATTTTCTGAGCTGCTGGGAGAAAAGGGTTCTTCTGCTGTTGGGTTGTGATGCAAATTTACACCATACAGTATAGGGAAGCACAGGCATCAACGATACAGGAAGAAATTTAATTGAATACCTACCAGGTACTGAGCTAGTGATCCTTAATCATGTTGACACTCCCACATTCCAAATTAAAAACAGGAGTGAGGTTTTCAATTTGTCTCTACGCTTGGAATATCTGAGAAGCAAGATAGTAGATTGAAAAGTCCATGACAAGGAGTCTCTATCGAAACACATATCTTGTTCCTGCCAGCCCTAGGACACTCGGCTTATCATGAATACGATTAAAACATAAGAACCTACTAACAGAAAGATTGGAGAAGCTTTTGCCAGTAATCTAAGAACATTTTGTATAAAGCGAGACTCCATAATATCCCGGCGGAAAAATCGGAGGCTCGCCTGGGGCTCATAACGCACGATGACCAGGAGAAGGATGATTCGATTTTCGCTGCCAAGGTCCTTGATATCAAGAAGAGACAATAGGCCATTTGTTCCTTTCGCCCCTTTGAATCACCGGGGGCGGTTGACGTCTAATCAATTCTCCTACAGAAGGGCATGGATTTCGTCATCACAAACCTAAAAAAGAGGGCTACACTGCTGATAAAGGTTTACGGCCCATCAGTTTAACGTCGTTTATTCTGGAGTCGCTAGACAAACTGCTCTAGAGATACATCTGAAATAAGAGGCTTTCAGCCTTTCCCTGTACAGGAGACAGCTCGTCTTTCAGGCGGGCTGCTCTGTAGAAACTGCGCTTCGAGCTGCCGTGGCAGAATTAGAGCAGCAGCTTGAACAAGCATGGTATGATGTCGGCACCTTCTTGGACATAGAGTGTGCTTTTAGCAATACCCCCCTAAAAGTATTTTGTTCGAGGGTTTCAGGATTCAATGTTCAAAACAGCTAGTACAATGGACAGAAATCATACTTTTCTAGATGCGACTGGAAACGAAATGGGGTGAAGGCCACTTCAGAACAGTATCTTTGCGGACATGCTCGCTGTGGGGTGTCCTATCACCTCTTCTGTGGTGCATTGTGGTAGACGGCCTCCTTTGTAGTCTAAATAAGAAAGGGTATTATGTCCAGGTATACGCGGATGACTTTATAATCCTCATCAGAAGGGCCTTATCTGGAAACGTTAAAGGATCTTACAAGGTCAGCGATGTGATTTGTTGAGCGCTTATACGAGAGCTCACGGCAATCTTTGAAACAGGGAAATACTTCAGCAATCTGAAGTGGGGGACACAAGACAGGTAGTTTGTCGTGACATTTTGAATGTGCGAAAGAGTCTTTGGTTTGACGTGATGTCTAGGGCCTAAAATGCTTGCATGTCGTTACTTCGATGTCTCTAAACAGTACACTGAGAAAAAAATATTCTTCGTTTAGGAGGATGCCTCTTATTTTGATGCAATTTTTCCTCTACAATATGGTATGAAAAGTATTCCTCTTAATTTGAGAGGATTTTTTTTTCTGGAAGAGGATTACTCTCAAATCAAGAGGATCCTATGATAGGCAGAGGAAACATCCTTTTAATTGAAGAGGATCCTTGGCAAACAATATAAATGTGGGTCTTTCTTTTTAATCGACTTTTTCTATTTTCAAAGAAGTCCTCGACATTTTGGTACTTTAACACTTTTGAAAAAATGTTCGACAGTTTTGAAAGAGGATGCTTAACACCATCAGAATCCGAAAAGGAATTTTAAACATCTAAATTAGGCGTAAATTAAAAATCAGAAAAATACGTGTTGCTTAATTTTCTATAAAAAAGCAACACTTTTGGCCGTGGATAGATTCTGTGTCTCAGTATACAAACAGTTAATCTCAAGACAAAAATGTACACAAACCTCTGGTTCCTGATTTCTGTATTGCTCAATATTCCTTATTAATCGAGTTCTCGGGCCTACCAGCTTCATCAGGTCCGCTACTCCTATTTCGGTTACTGGCAGTAGGGACTCCAGATCAACTTCATTTTCTGAAAATAAATCAATTAGAGGTTTACAATATGAATTTATAACAACTGTGCCTTCTCTCATGCAGACTAAAGGCCTTAGTACCTTTGCATTCTCAGAAATATGATTCCTCTTAGCAAAGGGTCCTCCAATCAATTTTTCTAATCCGCCGTGACAGAACTCTTCGAAATTCAGTAACCTTCAATTTAGAAGCAGACTTTCTGAATGAGTTTCAAAGATACGACCTCTGAAAATTTTGGAACCAAAAATTCTACTTTTTCCTTACTTTGCCAGTGGGCATTAGCATTCGCCACTAATCTTGTTCTTGAAACAATTTGAGGGCATTTTTCTGAATCTGAAACTATACAGCTTTCAATTATTTCAATAAATTTTAGATTACAAAGAAAACCAATTAATAAAAATTCTGAGGAAATTGTACTTTATAACAAGAAAGTACTTTTCACTTTTTTCCATTGACAGGACGCGCTGATGAGCTGCAGCGTCTTTACAGCCACACCTGTCAATTAGCAGGTTCTCTCGACAGTCTGCTACACCTTTTTTCGAGCCACGTAGTTCGTTCACCTCTCGCCACATAGGCTCAATTCGTCGAATAATCCTGTTTTTTGGCCTGTAATTCTCTGGGATGAACAATTTGCCTTTTTTGGTAGGAGTATAGTGCGTCCTTACACCAGCAATTGCAGAATGGGCGTCTCAGACTTTTAATATGAGGTGAATATGCAGGCCAAATGTTGGTGTCTAGAATTCTTCCACCAGAAGTTCTTGATACAATCTGGTCCAGCAGCGGAAAAGTTCCTTGTGCCTCTAAGTGCTTTCTTCACCTCTTCGGCAGTGATTGATGGAGATTCCTCCTCAGATTTTATGAAGTTGTCGCAAAATTTCTTGAAGCGGATGATATTGTCAGTATACCTCTTGTATTTATGATCTTGTATACTTCTCTCCAAAAAGTCTCTAACTCTTCGGGCTTGGGTGGATTTTTGACAGAAACAGGGAGATCGCTGCAGACGCGCGATGGTTCAGCGAGAAACTGTTGATTCTTCCTGATCCACCTCTCTCTCTTCCTCTCTCTTCAGTATTCTTTTCCTTGAGTCATATTACAGCCGTATTTTGTCAACAATATGCTGCTTGCTTGTCAGCAGCTTTGACTTGTTCAGTGTGTGATTCAAGATCCTCAGTTCTTGGGCGAACTTTCGAACCCTTTCCATGAACGTTCTACCAGATGTTATTTTGTCAATCACACATTGAACACGGGACGCATTCTGTCTTCCCCATCCAATCTTCTTGTTCAGTTGACGAAAGCGTCTTTTGGTCTTTTGATCAATCGTCGGTTTTAGCCTTCGATTTGAATCAGCCAAAGCTCTTGCAGCACCATGAACTGAGCAATTGATGGTCCAGAGGTCGGATTCTTGCCAGATATCTCCACGAAGGCAGGCATTCATTTCAGCCAGATCTTGGGGCTTAGGAGGAACTTGCATGTTAATGTTCCTTCTTGTCCTGAAATCGCGATCATCTTTTAGAAGGTGCCTGCTTTCCGCGGTTGGTCTCAATGTCGCTTCCTTATCCTAGTCTGTAGCTTGATCAATCAGTGGTTCAGGAAGCGCTTCGCGTACATATACATTTTTCTAGAGGTGGGCACGTTGATTTCGCAATGATTGAATCGAAACTTGTTGAATCTCCGGGTGTTTCTGGCACCACGGAGTGTGCATACGCGCCATAAAGCCTCGATGAACAGGGATAATGCTGACATCGTACCAATGTAGCAAGGCATCCTTGGGTTGATCCGTCCACTCAATGTGGGCGTTTCGCTGGTTCGCCGTCCTGTTTCCATCTAACTTATTTTCAGCACCTCGAACTCTAGGATGATCAGCATTTTTTGCCGAACCATTGTCGGCTGCTCTGTGCGTTCGATCGTTTTGAACCGCATCTACAACTTTTTGGTGTTTCGGTGGTGTCATTTTTGTTCCCACGAGTAGCTAGGGAAAACGTTCGTTCATCCTTGTAGAGCCTCGCGTGCAAGGATGAGGCTGCATGCTCTGAGAGGTCGTCCGGTATCCCAGAGTCACCTTTTAAGACACTTCACCCAGGTGCCATTCAGCTTTCGGCACGGTTGTTACGCCTCCGCTTAGGGGTTATTCCTTCGGGAACATCCCTGGACAGTCGTCCGCGACTGCTTATTAATTATTGTAACCATATTCAGCAGAAACCCTTGCTACAGGGACACTCTATCCGCAACCGAAAGACGCGCATTTTAGGTCAAGAAGTTCCCAGCGATAGGTGCGAAGCGTGTACCGCACACTCTGAATACCTAGAACACATACTATCCGGTTGTCCTATCCACGCGGGAACAATGTATCTCTGAAGACATGAACCGGCCCTGAGAGTGCTTTAAATCCATCTTTGTCGCTCTTACTGTGCTGGCCACGACCCTGCTCTGCCGAACGCTCTAAAGGAAATAAAGTCAACTTTCCAAAACGAGAAGTGCTAATTTTTTAGGAGCTATGATTTTCAAAGCCTCACATCGTTCTCCAAGACTTCGAAAAACGAACAATATTCGTGGTCGAATTCTCGGCTCCAAGCGACTACAACATCACTGCCAAGAAGAAGGAAAAGGAGGAGGAGTACCAAGACCTCAAAAGGAAGCTGCAACGACGAAACCCAAAATATTTCGTTAAAGTGATTGTGTCGCGTGTCTAAGCCATCCCCGCTTTCAGGTTTTTTTATGGAGGTGTAGCAAAGTATCATTATTAATGTATATTTGATTCTCATTCAATTAAATATTCTAAAAGGACATAGTGAGATTCATTAGAGGGATCAAATTGCGATAAAATAAAATACATTATTTAAGATACTTTTAGGGATTGATGGAAAGGTAGAGGGCCGTTTGCAGGGATGGGTAAATGCAATATTAATAATAGTAAATGAAATAAAAAGATTAATGGAAAGGGCGAAGTCAATATCCGATAAATAGAAGAGGAAGGCTCTAAGGCCCTCGCAGAAGGCTCTGGAGGTTCTCGTAGGAGGCTCTAGAGGCTCTCATGAAAGGCTCTAGACGCCCGTATCGAAGGCTCTGGAGGCCCTTTTCGAAGGCTCTAGAGGCTTTTACCATGGTTCAGCCCGGGCTAAGTTCTAAATTCCTGACTCGGCGTAGGCTTTGACATTCGCGGCGTCATATTTTTATAATATAGTAAGATATATGTACCTACCAAAATTCTAGAAGCGTCTAGAAACTCTTGGTGTTGAATAAACAAAATTATGATCCAGACTCCGTCCTACTGTTTGCGCAATACAATACAAACATAAGGATAATGGAGTTCATAGAAGATAATGTCTTCGTTTATAAAAAAGATGACATAATTCCTCAAAATCGAAAATTTTATAAAAAAACGTTTCGCAACTTATGCAGATAATTGCACAATAAAGCTTTAATGCGACGAGGCATATTGTTTATACAGTTTTCAATTTTTTCCTTCCTCTCTGGGCTACGTTCCCAAGTGTGGTTGAGTATCCGAATTAGCTCTTGCTTGATTGTATGAGCGTGCTTACTGACTTCATATTTCATGAAATTCCAAACGTTCTCGATGGGATTCATATCTGGAGAATTTCGCAGTCAGTCAAGAACGATTACATTTTTTCCAGCTAAAATTGTGCTAATTTGTTTATATATGATCGGCTATACATATGATCAGTGATACGAAAATAAGTAAAAAAGTAACTAGGAGTTTATAAACACAAGTACGCTCAGAAAGTGCATTATGGCAGCTTCTTGTTTACGAGATCTTTACTTTTTCTTATGTTGAGGTCATAATTATTATTTTCGGGTTAGAGTGGGGGTCGATATTAGGACTGTACTCATATTCACGAAGTAATCGGAAGTAGGTACTTCATTTTCTCGTGGGATCAGGCAAATGAAATTTATCCATCTAATTCTTTTAACATATTTTATAGAATTTATACGAGTTCTTTAGAGTTTTAAAAGGGCCATTATGGTAAAACATTTAAACCCTGAATTTCCTTGAAGCCTAAAATATTCCATGAATCTTTATATGAGTTTAAACGAATTCAGTAATTAAGTATTTCGCCTTGAAACTGACTCTAATGAAATGTAAATATCTCAGAAAGGCAATCTTGACGCCTGTAACCTATAAGATAATGAATGTGTGATGTATGTATTATGTATATAATCCAATCATTTACCAAAATATTCATTAATTACGTTGACAGTAAAACTCTTCTTCAAGAAGTTGGTAAATTTTTCATTTAAATAGAAAATATGAGGATCGTTCATATCCTCGTCTTATCCTTGGCAGTTCTCCTCAATTGTATTGGTGAATATAATAATATAATATATCTTTAATTTTTACATTTTCATCACAGAAGGTATTAGATTGGTGTAAAATTTTACCACCCCCGTTTTTGTTGAATGTCCAAGTTTTTAGACCTTCTGAACCCGAAAAACAGGTTTTTACGAATATGTCTGTATGTATGTCTGTCAAGTTCGTTAGCCAGTTCTTTTGGATAAAAATTCGAACAACGCAACATATGAAAAAAGTCAAACAAAAGAAAACGTTCATTTTTGAAAGCCGTACATGATTATCATAAAAACTTTTCGAATTTCACTGGAAAATAAAAAATTCTAATTTTGATCACAAAAAATAATGAAAAATCCAAAATTTCATTTTTCAGTCAAACTATGCAAGATACGAAAAAAGAGCAGCAATCAAAAATTGTGCATCCAAAAAAGATCCACAAATTTCTTAAATCACTTTTTGATAGGACGCGTAGTTTTTGTTTTATTCAGAAAAAATGACATTGAGAATAAAAAAATTAAATTTTTGGACAATCGATAAAAGCTAAGAAAAAAATAAATAGACAAAATGTGTTCGCCGAAAAAAGAGCTTGAAATTTTTTTTAACGTTTTTTGATAGGATAGGTAGTCTTCATTTTAATCGTGAAAAATAACTTTAAAAATAAAAATTTGTGGGAAAACGATGCAAGGTACAATGAAATTTGTAATAAGAACATGGTTTGCCTATATTAGATATAAAAATTTGCTCTTCACATTTTTTTGATAGGACACGCGTTTTTTTTAATTATAAAAGCACGACAATGAAAATACGTATGTTTCAATACCAATGCCGATTATAAATTGTAATATTATACATTCAGAAATATGTCATACATTATGCAGGGTAGCCGCAAATGAAGATTACGGCGAAATAATGAACAAATATTAAAGTAGTCATGAAAAATAAAATTTGTACTTTATTTTGTATTATTTGAACTGTTTTGGTCAAATTTTAATCGAGTGCCAAACACGAGTTACGTGACGAGAATGTGTTCGTTAAAGCCGAAGGAGCTTTAACAAAAGAGAATTCAGAATCACCAAATTGCAGTTGTCGATGCTTTGATATTTAATTTTGAAAGGTCTATGCACAAATGTGGGGAGAGTACAAAGACCGAACGCGTATACCATTAAGCCATTTCCCTTTCAGGGTAGGCGTGACACTACCCGATTCGGGTAGTGTTTCTAGGTTGATAGCTTGTAGTAAAATAACTACAAGTGTGGGCTCACCACACCCACGATGTGCCAACAGCACTCGGTTTTCTCGAATGGTCACCCATCCAAGTACTAACCGCGCCCAACGCTGCTTAACTTCAGTGATCTGACGAGAACTGGTTTTTTCAGCGTGGTATGGCTGTTGGTATGGCGCGTAGCGCGCGGTAAATACATTATGGAGCGCAAAGCGCGCGATGAACATCAAATCGAGCGCAAAGCGCGGGATCTAACCGGTGAAACTGAAAGCGGAAATCTTTCCACTCCAAAATGATTAAAATGATTAAATAATTTTAATTTTCGTAAATACAATAATTGTATGCAGGGAGTTCGCCTGATGGTACCATTAGTTCAGGAAAAAAAATTTGACACAATTAGACCAATCACACTGCCCATAAGAGTCAAAAACTATTCTTTACAGAAGTTAAAATATTATATTCATCTTGTACCAATAAATCCAAGGAATGGCATATAAGATCTTCAAAATTCAAAATATAATAGCGTAACCCCTATGAAGAGTACTTTTTAACTCTTAGGGGTAGTATTTTTGGTCTAATTGGATCAAAATTTTTTTCTGAATGTGTGATACTCTACTCTACACATTCTGTTCAAAACCAAATTTTTTCAAGGTTTCCTAATGTTAAATGAAGTTCTGCAATTACTATCAACTTGATTTTTAAAATTTTCTTGAAGCTATGTGTAAAAAATGTTTAAAGACGTGCTCAAGAAAGTGTAGTAAATGCATGGTATTATGCCGCGAAGGGTTAAAACAAAATCTATGTTTATTATCAAAAAAATATTGTCAAGCAAATTTTCAGATCTTTTTCAGGTGAGAAATATTCTTCTTAATAATATTTTTTCGCTTCATGACAAAAAAAGACGACAGCCAGACATCGAAGTAAGGTCCATTTCACTTGAATCAGTAAGACCGTAAATGTTAAGATTTGATGAACTCTACGAAAGAGAATTTTCAGACAAAACCTCATCTCACGGCAAAAATCTTTTGATCCCTTCAAACCTTCTTCACAATATTGTGACAAGGGGTACATAATATACCAAAATACGATTGTCTTCTTAAAGAAAAATTTTATCATTTGTTTCTTGTTGCAGAGCTGAGCTCCCACTTCGAATGTTTACCTAACGGCGCCCCTATTCCTGGTGTTCCTCGTTCCAGAACTTCTTATTCTCCTGACAAACATCATTCTATTGAAAGGTCTCTTACTGCTGCCGAGCCTCTTATACACTCCAGGTCGAGGTCTCCTCTGGCCAGACCTCATTTTCCTGAAAGGGTACTTCCTCCTGCCGAGCCGCTTCTTCATTCCGTGTCTAGGTCTCCTCCTGCCAGACCCCATTCTCCTGAAAGGTCACATTATCCTGCCGAGATTTTTCTTCGTTCCAGGTCCAGGTCTCCTCCAGCCGTAAATTATTCTCCTGCAAGAAAGCGTTTTCCTTCCAGATCCAGACTTCCTCCTGTCAGGCACCATTCTTTAACTACAGTTGCGTTTGACCAACTTGAATTTGTATGGCTTATTCCCAACAATAATCCGCACCAACGATTCAAAATTCAAAGATACACTTTTCCTGCCAATGAAGAAATTCAAGTGAGAGGACAGAGGATTGGCTATCTTTCCGTGCCAACCACAGAACAGAATGTTTTAACAACATCTACTGGTGACGTCATTGCAATATTGGAGGGAAAAGCATATTTTCGTGCAATATATAGAAAAATTTTTTTCACTGAAAAACGGGTGAAAATAAACATGTACAGTGGCGCGATTGAAGAAATGACCCCAGTAGAATGCGCGGAAGTTCCCACAGGCAACCTCCGCTCAATCAAAAATAATTTTAGTATAGTGAATGTAAACGATATTCGTCTAAAGCAATGATTTAAATTCAGAAGAATATCAAACTAAAATATAATATTGCTTGTGATTCAAAGTAGGATAAAAATGTGACATGTAACTGGTAAATATACTAAAAAGTCAATGTGATATTGTTTTTAGGGCTTCAATTATTCGTCCACACGCCAGTTTTCCCAAAAAAATATTTCAAAATAAACAACAGTAAACAATAAAGGTACACTTTCGTCTTCAAATGAAGGCCGCATATTCGGTTAAATATTTCTATTAAATAACATATCATAAAATTAGTTCCTTAGCTCCATCAACCTTTTTTATTAGACACCGTCAAAAGTACGATCGATAGATAATCGTATCTGTCGTTGCACCTGGACATGATACAATACTAGGTATCTAAACCAAATGAATGAAGTATACTTTGTACTTTGACTCAACTTTACGTATACTGTAACTAAAAAAAAGCAAGCGTATTTAAGAAAGTTGAATATTATAGGTTATAACTACAAATATAGAATCAGACCAGAAAATGATTTATAGAGATAAGAACAGAAAAGTATAAATGATAGTTAAAGAAAGCAAAGGTAAAGTGAGAATGGGGTTAATCCAAATAATTGAAGAAAGGAAATTATCGTTCCAATATACGAAGGAAAATGTGACAAATGAAACTGAAATAATTATGAGATATCAGCTTACTAAGGGTGTTTGGATTAACGCTGAAAAAACAGTCAAATCTATTGAAAGAATAGAATTTGCTGTCGTCATCTTACAAAAAGGCATAAATAAGATTCAGATAACTCATCGCGTCATCTTAGGAAATTAATTTTGCCGACGGGCGAAATAACTCAGATGGCTAATGAAATCCTATTGCACATAATGATCGCACACTGGGAAATCTTAACGGAAAATCATCTCCATAAGATTTAATTTGTCATTAAAAAAAGCAGATCCACTGTAGATGCACATTATGTGTTTACCTCCCGCATTAATAATACAATGCGAAAAGAAAAGTAAAGAGTTTCTGACATATAAGGGGTTACTAGTAATACACAAATTGAATCTAATTACGGTTTTGCTTGAGCACACGGAATTAGTAACACAGTAAATAGGTTAATTCACTTCATGTTGAAAAGCTTAACAATACATATTTCACTTCGTGGTAGTGGAGTGATGGTCATAGTTTCAAGAGAATGCTCACAGGAAGGAATTTTTTTATCCACCCAGTAAGAGGATAAAAAAACTCTTGAACATGAAAATAAGGCAGTTTAATGTAGAAGTATATATGCGTACTGCAAAATTTGCAGTGAATGATAAAGTGGAGGAAAATTGTTTAAAGAAATGTAAGATAAAGAGTTTCTGTTGGGTAAAAACACCAGAAACGAAAGATTCAGATACTTATGGGCCCTCGTGGCGAGCTATGCTTACACAGTAAAAACAAGAAATTTATTTTTATCCGGGATCCTTTTTCGGGCGTTCTAATATGATCTCACAAATAGTATATTTTAGTACCAGTTTCTGTCTTTTTTAGTTTGTTAACTTCAAATTGATAAATGATCCGAGATAGCGAACTAAATTGATTCAGAGGGTGCATTGTTTCAATTTTTCCAGACTTCAATCTTGTAAAAAACAAAAAATAGATCGAATGTCTAGGAATCGAAACGTTTCAAGTTGGACCCGTCTGGGTGCGGACTGGACACTTATAATTCTTGAGGATGCGGATCCGAACTTACGCAGCACTCATCGCTGCGCAGTAGACTTACATAGCACGTGCGGTTGTGCAGTATGGTTAGGTAGTACTGATTGTCAAATATTGGCGCTTATGCCCTTTTGCCGTGCCAAATGTTGGCGCTGATGCCCTTGTGCTTTGTCAAATTTTGGAGCTTATACCTTTTTGCTTTGCCAAAAGTTGGCGCTTATACACTTTTGCTGAGCGAAATACTGACGCTTATGCTCGTTTGCATTGCCAAATGTTCACGCTTATGCCCTTTTGTTGTGCCAAATGTTGGCGCTTATGCTCTTTTGGTTTGATAAATGTTGCGCTTATACCCTTTTGGAATTTCAAACTTTGGTGCTTATGCCCTTTTGCTGTGAGAAGTATTAACGCTTATGCCCTTTTGCTGTGCCAAATACTAGCGCGTATGCTGTGTTGCTTTGCCAAATTGTTGCGCTTATTTCCTTTCGCTTTGCGCCATGCTGGTGCTCATGCTCTTTTTTTTTGTCTCATTTTGAGCCCATTTCAATCCACAAATCGACCTCATTTTATTAGATTAGTGGATCAAACGGAAGGGCAATTGCTTCGTTGCGTGAACTATTTTAGTAGAAAATTACGAAATAATCGTCAAAGAATGTGGTGCAAAAGAGACAATAGTTGACACATGGGAAAGAAATCAGTTAAGTTGGTTCGGACATGTTGAAAGAATGAAAGATAAACGTCTAACGAAACAAGTGTATAATGGTAAAGTAAATAGTATTATGCCCAGAGGCAGACCGCTGAAAGAATGGTTAGAATGTGCGAATGAGACCTTAATCCGCAAAGACATAAGAAGCCATAGAAACAGGAGAGCTTGCATGAAAAAATGCATGGCCGTGAATGAAGCTAGAGAAGTATACCAGGACATAAAAGTGTGGCGACAAATAGTTTATAAAAAGAATGTGAGTAGAGTGAATGACGCCTGAAACGAAAGACCTTGGATACTGATGGGCCCGAGTGAGGAACCTCACACAACAACCTTGTGAAGCTGTTCACTTGGGGTGATCGCTAGAGAGATTGATCAGCAGCCTGGGTCGGAGCAGTGTTGCGGAACAAACGTGTTATTTGAATAAATAACACGAAAATTCTAGATCAATCTAAACAATCTAAACCTCCTTCCCAACACTACTATTTTCCAACCGAGCGAGTCACGCCTATCCCAAAAGGGAAATGGCTTAATGGTATAATAAAAAAAGTCCTAAATCGAATCCTCGTTTTTACAGTGTAGCAATTGTGATTGAGGTAAAAAGGATGGATCCTTTAATGGGCTCCTGATTTAGTTTGTATGGTTATGTGTGAAGTTTGACGTAAGATGGTTTTGTGAGGCTCTCCACTTGAGGTGTTTGCTAGAGAGATCGATCAGTGACCCGTGTCAGAGCAGTGATTTGGAACTAGTGCGTTGTTTGCACGAGCAACACCGTAATTCTGGTTTAAAATAAAAGGGTATCCCTTACTTATCCTATAATATGAATGCCTTTTTGTGAAGGAACTTAATACACCTTCGGACCGTAACCTCAAGCTAACTTGATCAACTTCAAATATGCTGGCCTTTCTTGGGACAAAAATAACAAAATCACGATAAATGAGGAAATTTCAAAAAGTATCTCAAAACTAGAATTCTGACTTTTAAATTAAAAATTTCACATTTTCCTTACTCCCTAAAAAAGTCCTACTAACATTGAAAAACTAACGGGCTTATTCCTAATAATTTAATATCTTTTACTGTGATTATAAATTCGAAGTTTCGACAGATGTCGAATCGAACAAGAAATACTGGAGCTTTTATGGAACAATGCAGATCCTGTAAAAAATCCAGAACATTTTCTATCAATATCTTGAAGCGATATTGGATAGAGTACCGATTTTGTTCAAAACCACCTGGAGATCACAAATCTTGACCAAATTGAAATTTTTTTTTAGAAATGTTACTTATCCAAAAACTCTGAACATTGAATTTGAGACTCACATTTCTGAAAGCAACTAACCCAAATCCCAACCAATAAACCCTAAACCCATATTTCCTTAATCTATAAATCCTGAATCCATAAACCCTAAACCAACTAATCCTAAATCCATAAACCCTAGACCCATGAACCGTCAACCCATAAACCCTAATCTCATTAACCCTAAGCCCACTAACCCTAAATCCACAAATTTCAACCCATAAAGTCTAGACCCATAAACCGTTAACCCATAAACCCTTAACCCACTAACCCTTAACCTACAAATCCCAAACCATAAACACTAAACCCATAAACCCAATTTTGGAACCTTTTTTATATAAACTTTCATAATGCATCATCCGCTTTGACTAACAGATATTCAATTTTGTTTAAATTTACTTTATCATTGTTTTTTTTTTTTTAATTTATTATTTTGTGATTTTTGTAAATCTATCGTTTTTCCATTATAAAAATTCTACATTCTGTTCAATTAGAAGAAATACACACTGTTGTTATAATATAGTTAGAATGTTGATAAATAAAAAATTTAATTACAAAGTACAAATTTAACTTCTATTTTGTTTTCCGATCTTCACTTGTTTCTTTTGCTGAGTGGTAAAAACATTTTTCGCTGTCATACAACTTCGTAGGTTTAGGGTTTATGGGTTCAGGGTTCAGGGTTTATTTGTTGGGATTTGTGGGTTTAGGGTTTATGGGTTTAGGGTTTATGGGTTCAGGGTTTACGGGTTGGGATTTATGGGTTTAGGGTTTATGTGTTGGGATTTGTGGTTTAGGGTTAGTTGGTTTCAGTAACGTGAGTCTCGAGTTCAATGTTCAGGGATGAGGTTTCATAAGTTTTCTAATTGAAAAACAATTAATTAGTAACATTTCTAACAAAAATTATTCAATTCGGTCAAGATTTGTGACCTCTAGGTGGTTTTGAACATTTCATCCCCAGTGTGCAGCGCCTTGTGATGAAACTGCCGGGAGAATTTGAATAATAGAGCCAAGGTTTTAGTAGGAGTAACATGTATGAAAAATAAGAATCTGGAACGGATCAGCGAGAAGAAATTAAATTATTAATTAGGTCGAAACGGATTGTGAAACATCGTGTAGTCTCAGTTGTGTCTCAGGCAATAAAATTCATAATATTAATAAATTATCTTCAATTAAAATATCACCGTAAATTGTGCCTTATGGGTTGCAAATTGCAACATCACAACTCTCGCCTCCTTAGAGAGGACAGAGCCAGGTTTTCGTCCGAAGTTAGCTATGATTTGGAAAATTTGAAATTTTCTTCAACTATAGTCAAGCAAAACCTCTAGCAAAAATTTAAAGGACTCAAGAGTCGAAGATCGATTCGTAAGCAAACATTCAATCATGTAGGGTAGGAAAAAGTTTTCAACTAATAATTATAAAAAATATATTTAAATTTATGTGGGATTATCAATTTCTACATTGATGGAAACCTACTTATTTGTAGTTAAATATCTTTTTGTCACTAATTACAGATTTCATTATCTTCAGTTCTTCATTCAGCATTATTATTATGCATTAGATTTATAAAACGCTAAATTTTAAATTTTCATTCAAGTAAAGTTGATGCTAATGTTAAAAATAGGTAATTGTATAATTATCAATATTTTTTTTCCAAAATTCTTACATTAGGTTTTAATATTTCTGAATTTACTTTATAGCTTTATTGATTAATTTTAGTAGCCGATGTTATTTCCCCAACACCTAGTTCAATCTTCTCAACTAACGAATTGATATTTCTAATATCTGATCGAACATTTTCTGCAGTTTGTTTGAGAATGCTAATGAAATAGAAACAATAATAAAAATGTTCTTCAGATATATTATAATGCATTATGATAAATAAATCCTAATTTTTAAAAATGTATATTGTTTGTGTATTTTTTCATTCCTACGACACATTCCATCCCAGCTTTTTAAGATTACAACAGTTTATTTCAGACTATTATTAATTTAGGGCATCCTCATCCTCCTTTCATCTCCTTCCTCTGGATACATTTATATAGTTTCCTAAACTTAAATAAATTTGATGCCTGTGTTACTAATCATGACAGATTATAGTATCATAAGTTCTTCCATCACTATTGTTATTATTATACAAGATTTTTATACCGCTTAATGATGATTTGATGGTTAAATAAACTTGATAGAAATTCAAAACATATTTTATTGTATCATCATCTTTGTTTTTACTCAACAATTTTTCATTGGATTTTAATATTGCTGAATTTATTTTATTGATCGTAACATATTGTTTCAATATTTTAGATAGGTAAAAATATTTGTAACATATTCTTCTGTCACGTTGAAGATGATTTTAATGTCTCTAACAGTGGTTTGCACGAAGAGGAAACATTTGTTTAAACCTAGATTTTAAAATTATAATACATTATCATCAAACATTGTCTTCATTTGATGAGGCTTATATTTAATGCTTTTTTGTGTCATATCTGAACTCTTGAAAAAAGTGATGATTATTATTATTGCTTTGTTCACAAAAATAATTTTCTGTAATATTTGGCGACAAAAATTATATTTTAAACCAATCGCTGAAGAAATTAAAATTTAGTTGTGAAGATTAACTTTGTATAAGTAATTTTAGGCATATGTTTAACGAAGGCTACACATCAAATAGAATAACAGAAAAATTTACTGAGGGTCATATCAAGAATACTAAACCAGTGACTATGTGCATCAAAATAATCAGGATAAAGCTGTTACAGTTAGTTTTTGTGAAAAATAACAAAAAAGGCATAATTTTAAATTTATATACCTGTTTTTCTTTACATGCTTAACCTTGATCTATTATAAATAATGAAGAGCTAGACTTGGTTTCAATGGCTTTGGCTTGAATCTTCTCTACTACTATAGTACATATATTTCTCATAAATAAGAGCTACCATTTACGTATCTCAGTTTGGTGATTTTTTCTTTGGTAAATTTTCTATAAATAATCTAAAGAAGTAAGAAAAATGCAGTATCCGTTATTCAACCTTATTTTACATAGCTCATTCACAATAACTAACGATTAGAGATTTCATGCTTTTCTAATGAAAATTTCAATTTTAAAGAATCCTAAGCATTTGTTAAACATCCATGAAGATGGATGACGTTTCCCATTTTTTGATCAGGCAAACAAAATGTATACATTAAATTGTTTAAACATATTTTTCAGAAACTATATTTGTTATCTAAAATTTAAAAATGGCCATTAATGTTAAAATATTACAACGCTGAATTTCGCTAAAGTCTGAAATATTCCATCAATCTTGATAAGAGTTGAAACGTACGCAGTAATTAAATCTTTTGCCTTGAAACTGACTCTAATGAAATGTAAATATCTCAGAACGACAATTTTGACGCAAGTTATCTGTAAGATACGACTGTATGCTATATACGTTATGAATATAATCCAGTCATGTACCAGAATATTCATTAATGACATTGAAACTCAAACTCTTCATCAATAAGTTAGTCAATTTTTCCTCTAAATAGAAAAGATGGAGATCGTTCATATCCTCGTCTTATCATTGGCAGTTATCCTCAATTGTATTGGTGAATATAAAAATATAATATATTTTCAATTTTGGGTATATTTTTTATGCTAAGCTCTGCACGAATAAAGATTTGTGCGATTTATTTAGCATTTTAGTCTAATTATTATATTTGTGTTATGAAAAATGGAATTTGAAAAGTGCTCCTATTGATACGGAATTCTTACGAATTTTTTACTTTGAGTAAATCTGCAAGTGCCAATTTACCCATTTCGGAATGAAGACTGTACTATCTTTACGTCAGGGGGTAAAAAACTGATTTTTTTACGCACCCCGTTAACTTGTTTTGTTTAGCGAAAAATAAAGGCATATTTTAGTTTTCTTATTAAAATAATTCCAAACCATGATATCGTGTTCTGAAATTTTCCCAAAATGATTGAAATGAATAATGATTAATAATTTTTTTAAACGTACTAATTTTATGCATGGTGTGCAGCTCATGGCATCATACGTTCAGTTTTTTTTTCTAAACCATGTGTGCAAACGTGGACGTGTAATTTGGAGATTTTTTTTCCAAGTTAGACTAGATAAGGACCATTTGAAGTTGGTATTACAAACAAGTTATTTTAAATGTAACAATGTGCCAAGCTGGTACGGTGCTTATCCAGGCGTCATTCTGAAATCTTTAAATATTCTATATATTACACAGCCACACAAAAAAAAAATTTTCAGCTTTGGGGTCAGACCATTTTTACTGTATGCTTTTGGGGTCGCTGAAACCGAATTCGGAGTCCATTTCATCAAATCTTGTCAGGATTTTGACATAACCTTATAACATATTTTAATCCGAGCCCAATTAGCCCGTTATACCTAATATATTGAATCCCATAACCCATTTACCCCATAGGCTATCGACACCTTAAATTCATAACCCCTCAATCTTATAACCATAAATTCCAATAACTACATAACTCTTATAGCGCAATTTATCATGGCCCAGCATTTCTGCGGGGTTAAGAGATTATGAGGTTCAATATATTAGACATGAAGGGCTAATTAGGCTTGGATTATAAGATTTTTTAAGGTTATGTCAAAAACCTGACATGATGGGGTGAAGCCGACTTCGGAGTCGGTTTCAGCGACGCCAAAAACATCTAATAAACATGGCATGACCCACAGGCCAGAATTTTTTTTATGTGGCGGTGTTATACTTCTCTTCTAATAAAAAAAACTTAATAGTTAATAATTATCCCATTTCTACCATTGTATATTTTTTTTTTCTATTTTACCTTTCCATATTTCACTCAGTATTGTGATGAAATACTTGATCACGTCATGCTCTGAAATTTTTAAGTATGCCTGGATGATTGCTAGTTGCTACCACTGTGAGATGTGACGTATGCTTTCTTCAGAATAATGAAAGGTTAAAATCTGTCGAGTTCAGTGCGATAGCAAAGAGATAAGCGAAATGAGTGCGCATGAATTGAAATCCTACAAATGGTATAGCATTGAGAACAGTTCAATGAATTGTTAACTATTGCGAAAGTGGTGATTAAGGGAGAAAAGAAGCTAGCCATCAATAAATTATGATTTTTATTCGAATGTGGTATTTTTCACTGACTTTCAATCGTTCATAATCCAATCCACATCAAGCAATTTTGCAATTGAATACAATTTTTTGTCATCTCTCCAGGATATGAACATGGTCCTTCGAGCCGGATGGATTGGAATATGAATTTAACTCTAAAAACATTTAAAAAATGTGAAAAAAGACGAATAAAAGATAGTGGTGCCCGTTAAATTCAAAACGGCGTCAGTTCCTAGGACGTGCAGTGGTGGAATGAATTCATCTTCAGTGAAGAATATATTGATTGAAGGTTCTTTAGTAGAAGAAAGGGCTTTGAAGAAGCATAATATACTGTGAAGACTGTTACAGCCCCTTCGGAAATAACAAAAGTCTTTAAAAAATCGAATTCAAACAAGTTTGCATTTGTCCCCGCGCAATGGAATCGAGAATCGCTTGATACGCCTGTCATTCTCCTCTTTAATGACACCAATGGATACACGCCTTCTCTCTTATCTACGGACTGCTATCTTCTTCTCTCTGGGTACCATTGTCTACATCAAACGCAGGTGTTTACCAAAACACGCTGCATAACACGGTATCGGTACTTCCTAAACTTCTCTCTCTGCTAAAGTGATACATCCTACCAAAATCAGAGTGTTTACTTCAAATCATAATAATCGCACTCAGAACTAACTATTGCTTCATTTCCTGAAAGACTATTGATTCTCTGTCATTCTTTGGGAAGACTTTCTTCTGACAAATTTAATGTGAAATTTCTGCTTATTGACTACTGATAACTGGGATCACTTTTTACTTTACTCTCTTGCAAACAAATTACATAAAAATTCTGTAGCAGAGTGGAAGAAAACTCTTTCAAATAGTACAATCTTCCCAACGTATGATGATTTTAATAAATTTCTTGATACTAGAGTTCTTACTTTAGAATGCAAATTCTATCACGTCTAGAAGATCTTCTGCTCAATCACATAGTACCTCTAATTCTAATGCTTCCAAATTTATCTGTTGTGATGGGAATCATTATTTATCTCAATGCCAGACTTTTTGAAAGCACACTTTACCAAACCGCAAGGAGATTGCTCCAGGATATGAACTTTGCTTTAAATGCTTGAGATATAGCCATAGAACTAGAGAATGTAAAAGTAAAATATCTTGTTTTCAATTTAGAAAATCTCATCACACTTTGATGCATATCGAAAAATCTTCTCCGAATTCTTCAGAACAATCTTTAAGTCAAGTAAATTCGAATCAATATCAGTCGACATCTTCGAATCAAACTCCCTCTAGCAGTACTGTAGATAGGAGAGCGCAAAAACCTACTAACAATGCTACTCGCTCACAATGGAAGGGAAATTATTGTAGAGGCATTTTTGGATCAAGGCCCTGATGCCACGTTTATCTCTGAATCTTAAGTTAAATATTTGCGTCCTAAGAGTTTTCCTGTGAATTCTATTCGCCTCTGCGAATGTTCTAATTCGGGTCCCAAAAGCTAGAGTCAATCTATTTATTTCCCCAAAAAATGATCAAAATCAAGCGTACCCTATTTCGGCATTTTTTCTACCAAAACTAATCAATTATAACCCGCCAAAGACTGAAATAAAGTCTGAATGGGATCCTAATCATGATCTAGAATACGCAGATCCTACTCCTTTGAGTAGCGAACAACTTGATTTGAATAAAGGTGCCGATTATTATGGCTCGTTTCTGTTGTCAGGATTGCGTAAAGGAACTTCTGGTTCTCTTACAGCACAACATACAGTGTTTGGATATATTCTTCCAGGTCCAATTTCTGAAACTAATATTCAATCTTATATTCAAATAAATCGCATTTCCACAGAACGAGATTCACATTTTTATTTTAAAAAGTTTTAAGAACTTTAAGTTTCGCAACAATCATTGTTGATAGATGAAGAACAACGTTGGGACGAAACGTTGTCGCCTAAAAAATAATCTTCCAATTCTCTAGGAAAATGTCTACCTCGAGCTTTATCTTTGCTCTACGGTGTTGAACGTCGTTCAGCTGAAAATCCAGAATTAGCGAAAAGCTATGCAGCTTTTCTTGAAGACTATGAAAATTTGGGTGGTATGCGTCAAATATCAGACTCAGGTTAAACAATTCTTTTGAGTTGTCCTCCTGTTTATTTGCCTCATCACCCAGTTATACGCGAATCAAGCGCTTCCACGTAAGTAAGAATAGTCTTTAACGCTTCCAGTCCTACTTCTTCAGGAAAATCATTAAATGACCTTATTTTAGTAGGTCCTAAACTTCACATTGACCTTCCAGCCATTATTCTTCGATGGAGAAATTATAAGTGTGGACATCTAGAGAGATAAGACACTATCAACTAATGAGAGTTACATACGGAATTGCATCAGCTCCATTCTTAGCGAACCGTGTATTAAAACAGTTAGCCGAAGATGAGGGTGTTAATTATCTCAAGGCTAGCATAATTCTTAAACACGATTTTTACGTCGACGATGTTTTATTGGGAGCCGATGATCTAGAACAAGCTCTACACTTACAAAAGGATATTAGTGAGCTTTGAGACAGAGGAGCCTTTCCCCTTCGACAATGGGCGGCTAACGATCATAAACTAATTGAAGTTACCATGATCCCTCTGAAGAAAAAACGGGCGGTTTTGGAAAATTTAAAGATGGAGCTAAATCCGTTCTTGGCTTACGATGGTGTCCAAGATCGGACAACTTTTGTTTTTAATAAATATTTATCAGCTCATGTAGTTCATCCACACGGGTAGTTAGCTCCAGTGATTATCGTAGCAAAAATGTTCATGCAGGAACTGTGACTCAAAAAACTTGATTGGGACGATACAATCCCTCCAGATCTTAACAATAAATGGAACGCATATTACAACAGTTTTCTAGTTCTTCAAAATTTGAAAATATCTCGATGGAATGGCCTTTGCTCTAATTTGAAATTTGATTAATCTTTCTGAAGCTCCCTTATGTCGTTGGTCCCTTAGATCAACTTGCAGAAAAAATATTCTCTTGGCCAAAATTGATTCTAATTACCGCCTATTATACTCGATTCGCAGATCGTATTTCTAAACGATCAATTGAGCCCAAAGAATCATTTCTCTCGGAAGATAAATTAAATCGAGAAAAAATTCTTTCGTTCAAATATTTACAAGAATGATATTTTTCGACCGAAATCAGTTTACTTAGAAATAAAACTTCAGGTAAACATTCCAATCTATGCAGACGTCTCTGCCCGTTCTTAGACAGTCAAGGACTCCTTTGTGTGAAAGGTCGCCTAGAAGATGCTCCTATCTCCTACAATATTGGATGAGCCATTCTGAATTTTGAAGTTTGGATTTCAGATTCGTGATGAGGGTCTATTTTTTCAGTTTTTTTATTTATAAAATCCATTCCATTATCGAAGAAAATTTGTTCAACATTTATTACTGTCAAATGAAGTTCTACAATACTTTTAAATTCCTTTTTTTCTTGTAATTTGTTAAAAACTATGTAAGAAATAATAAAAGAGCACTATGCCGCAAAGGGTTAGAACAACATCTATGTGAACTATCAAAAAAATATTGTCAAGCAAATAAAATTGTTTGATGGTAAACAATTTTGTTCTTCGTATTTTTTTCGTATCTCGACGACTACGATGAAAGACAGACACACAAGCAAAAACCATTTCTTCTGAATCAGTAAGACCGAGAAGGTCGAGATCTGATGAAATCTGCGAAAGTCAATTTTCACACAAAAAAAATATCTCATTGAGATTGTATACCATTAAGCCATTTCCCTTTCGGGGTAGGCGTGACACTACCCGATTCGGGTAGTGTTTCTAGTGCCAACAGCACTCAGTTTTCTCGAATGGTCACCCATCCAAGTGCTAACCGCGCCCAACGCTGCTTAACTTCAGTGATCTGACGAGAACTGGTTTTTTCAGCGTGGTATGGCCTGTAAGAAGTATTCCACGGAAAACATTTTTCAATGCATTTAAACCTGCCTCAAAAAATTGTCACAAGGGGTACATAATAGACCAACATACGATTGTCTACTTTAAGAAAAATTTTATCTTCTGTTTCTTGTTGCAGAGCTGAGTTCCCACTTCGAATGTTTACCTAACGGCGCCCCTATTCCTGGCGTTCCTCGTTCCAGAACTTCTTATTCTGCTGACCAAAATCATTCCATTGAGAGGTCTCTTCCGCCTGCCGAGCCTCTTCTTCACTCCAGGTCGAGGTCTCCTCTGGCCAGACCTCATTTTCCTGAAAGCGTACTTCCTCCTGCCGTGCCTCTTCTTGATTCCGGTTCGAGGTCTACTCCGGCCAGACCTCATTCTCCTGAAAGGATACTTCCTTCTGCCGAGCCTTTCCTTCGTTCCAGGTCCAGGTCTCCTCCAGCCGTGAATAATTCTCCTGCAAGGAATATTTTCCCTACGAGGTCCAGATTTCCTCCTGTCAGGCACCATTCTTTAACCACAATTGGATTTAAACAAATTGCACTTTTTCGGCTTATTCCTAAAACTAATCCGCACCGACGATTTGAAATTCGAAGATACACATTTCCCGTCAATGAACCAATTCAAGTAAAAGAACGAGGAAATGCCTATATGCCTGTGCCAATCGTAGAACAAAGTGTTTTAACAACATCAAATGGCGACGTATTTGCGATATTGGAGGGAAAAGTATATTTGCGTGCAATATACAGAAAAAGATATTATATTGCAAGACGGGTGAAAATAAACATGGACAGCGGCTTGGTTCAAGACATGACCCCAGAAGAATGCGCGGAAGCTCCCACAGGCAACCATCGACCAATTAAAAAGAATTTTAGTATAGTGAATGTAAACGATATTCGCCCAATCAATGATTAAATTCAAAAGAATGTTAAAGTAAAATGTAATATTTCTTGTGATTCCAATTAGGATCAAAATGTGACATGTAACTGGTAATTATATAAATTAATAATAAATATTAAAGAGTTAACGTGATATGGTTCTCAAGGCTTTAATCATTTTCAACACGCCAGTTTTTCCGAAAACATTTGAAAAAAGTTTGCTTTCACTCCCTTTTGGAAATACTTGCTAAGAAAAATTATTTTAGGCTAATAATGATTTTCCTATAATAATTTTCAAATATAGGGAAGACAACACTACAGTAGATAGGAGACTAATATTCAACGTTTAATGGCATCAGTTTGTAATAATTAAGACACATTTTCATCTTTGAACAGAGGCAGTAGATTCAGTTAACTATCGCTATTAAACAAAATATGATAAAATTAGTGAATTAGCACTATTAACCTTTTTTATTATACACAGTCAAAATTACGATCTATAGATAATCGTATCTGTCGTTACACTTGGACATGATACAATGTTAAGAATTTAAACTAAATAAATAAATTATATTTTATAGTTTAACGCAAATTTGCTTATAATTTAACGAAGAGAAGCAAGCGTATTTAAGGAAATGTGAATATTTCAGGTTATAACTACGAAGAGAGAATAATACCAGGCGATGGTTATAGGGATAAAAACAGAAGAGTAAAAATACTAGTTGATACTGAAAATTGTTTCTTTCGGCTTGCCTACGCATACACACCTAGCCTCGAAAAATATACCCCAAACGGGTAGTAGCGCTGGTTTTTGCTACTATTTGCGAAAGGGTGTATCGGAGAACAAAAATTAATACGGTTCAAAATATTTAAAGTAAAATTTTCAAAAAGAATGGTTCAACACGCTTTTGTTCTATAGTCCATAGGTCATGCGTAATCAGAACCAGGAGTGGGGGGATGATTTCGCGTATTACGGGAAATGTACCGGCATTCTCAGATTTTGACTCATAACTTACATATAAACGGGTAGTTTTTCTATAAAAATGCAGGCAAAAAAATGTGTAGAGCAGAGAATTTCCTTTTAGAAATAATGAATGTATTTTATGATACGTCAATTTTTAAAGTATTGATTAATTTTTGTAAAGCTTTTCGTGCATTTTTTATTATGGTTTTTCCTGTAGACCTACTGCTCTTGTTTTTTCTTAAAAATATTTCTTGGAATAAACATAATATTCTTCTGTTGCTTTCATTAACGCTTCTAACTTCTTTACATAGCGATTACACTAATTTTAAGGTCGCAATTGACTTTCGAGACCATATTCCGAAGGTGTAGGTTTTGAAGCTCAAATTGATTTTTTAGCTTCAAAGGACAATGGTAAAACTGTGGGAAGTCTGGGCGCAGAAAAACGGAGTCCTACAGGAAAATCAACAAAATCAATAAAGCCGAATCCAACGATGCAATGTTGGTGGAGGACGCCATGGAAGTAAATAAATTATATCTACACTGTTAAAAATGTTTGGAATTCTCTAACACTTCTACAATACAAACGTAAGGCAAAATTGCAAACTCGGTATTGGAATGCCGAAATTGCAATACATATATTGTAAGCGTCGTAAATCGTGAAGTCACCGTCGAGAATTCCAATACATGTATTGTAGCGTTTATATCGCTGCATGATCCGTTGCATTTGAAAACTACAACATTATGTATTGTAGCCTTACCCTACATTTCGGAAATAAACTTCCAATACATTTAGTGGAAGTTTTGTGCGGTAATTTTTAACAGTGTAGTGAATGGTGTCTGGATGAAGGCACTACAGGATATATGTGTATGTACAATAATCGAGATAAATTGGCATTACTTCATGGAAACACGCAACATAACGTACAACAGATATAAGGCCGTTAATGAAAAACTTGCGTTGAGCGTCCAGATGAGACGATAGCTATAAACACACAAAGCAAAAAATCATCACTGTGCTATAAGGGATACGAATCAATTGCAGATTTATGCGTATTTCCGAACAAAGATATGGAAAAGGGCACTGATATTCTATCTCAATGTGGTGAGTACAAATGTATCGTGTGTGCTAAGGCTAAGATTGTCTTTCGCGCAAACCATCCAACACCAGGGCAGGTCATAAATTGGGATTAATCCACACTAAAATTTATGGCCCGATGAGGACGAAATCTCTTGGTGGTGTGCGATATTCCGATACATCCATTGATGACAATCCGCGATGTAGGGAAGTCGAATTATTTTAGGAAAAAATTTGAAATAAAGGATTTGGATCAACTGAGCTAATTTCTCGGAATAAAAGTAAAGCTAATCTTTCACCTCAGCAAGGGTCACACTAATCACGAACGCAGAAACCCTGTTGAATTGTTCTACCACTTTTGCCCAGATCTCATAGAGGAGGGGAACATGAAAGTCAACTATCTTCCAATCGAACAGGTGAAAGCCAAAATTGTCGACAGGTCACTTTCCAAGTCACGATATAAAAATAATTTTCAACTTCTCGTTTTGTCAAACAATATCAACAACTATTTAAACATTATTATTCAACTGTTGGATCGCGTCAATAATGGAAGTATTAGCAATTCGTTCAGGTACATCCTATCGTTTACTCCATGGACACAATCGACTCTTGAGCTCGCGGCCAATATGTTACTTGCTAATAATGGCGGCCACCTGTCACAAACTGCATTATTGAGTCACGAGGTTTTTTGCAGAATATACATATTTTTTAAGGATCCACTATCTATTTTCTGCAAATGTTTATTAATTAAATGCAAAGTGCGGCAAAATGGGCAATATTGCCCCTTTTTGAATCGGAATTCTCCTAATTTCAACCATGTCCGTCAGTAATTATAACCACCACCAATTCAGATTCAAAATCCAAACAATATCGCGAAAGTAGTCAATTAGCTGTATTAAAATATTACATAAGAGGCTGTGGAAAGTACAATTAATAGATATTTGCTTCTTAAAAACTTTTCTATGATTAAAAAGAATATCTTTGGAATTATTTTGCTACGGATTTAAAATGGACTAAGTCTCGTAGGCTCAGGCGAATTAAATTAATTTATCCAATTCTTTTACATAACAGTTTTTATGAATTGAGTCACTACATTTTTCTAATTAGATCTGATAAGCTCGACTTTATGACTATATGTATTATATACTCTAATGGAGCACCAGAACATCCATTAATCAAGTTTTTACAAAATATGAAGATTGTTTACACATTTTTCGTATTCTTGGCGATTATCCTCAATTCTATTGGTAAATATGATATCTAATAAATATATTATAATCATTTCTAACCTATAAGTAGAGAAACATTTCTTAAATTCAATCCAGATTTTTTTTTACTTTGAGAAAAAGTGGAAGCGGAAATTTGTCCACGCTGAAATCTAGACGTGTAACATCTGTACATGCACCCAGTTGGGAGTAAGCCATCTGTACATACTTGGATGTGTACGTTGGACATTTGATTGTTTCAAGATAGACTGGACAAGGATCATTTAAAGTTGCCAGCTCATAAAGGTTTTTCTAAAATGTAAAAATGTTCCAACCTCATATTGTCCTTATCTCGATAATGTATTCACCTTGCGTTACGCGCTTGGATGCTTTCTCGGCTTGCGGCGGCTATGAAACCTCTACGCTTAAAGAGATTATCGAATTTTTTAAAATTTTATATTGAAAAGAAAATTCATTTCCTCTAAACTACAGTCCATTAGAACTCGAGATATACTCAAAAACGTCGGAACAACTCTGAAAATTGGCAAAAAAAACTTTCAAACATTGATATCTCGAAAACGCTTCCACAAACAAAATTTTGTGTGATTTTTGTGTTTAGTGGGACAAAATACATATAGAAATCATACTAAGATGTGGTGGATAGAAAAAATTTTAATTTTTGTAAACTAGTGTAATATTGTATTAGTCAATTCACCGACGGTGAATCGAAAAAAAATCCTTCTATATGAAATGTGACTCTGAAGTACAAGTAAGGCAAATATAATTAAACCAAGAAGAATGTGAATCGGAAGCGGCGTAGACGTGTGATAAGTGACATATCAATGGACCGTGATGCACTATTTTGTCTAGGAGCCAGTTTGTTTTTAGTAGACTGGCTCTTTTTTGGACATGGATTTTTGATGTTTTTTGAATAATTGTGAAATGCACGTCTCTTTGGAACTAGACGATTATTGGCGACATCTCTGTTTAATAAAAACAAGGAGACAAAAAGCTGGTCAGCCCGAAAACTACCGAGGATCAACGATGAACAAGAAACTTGCTTCATCGTAAGATGAGCGCTAAATGTTATGTGTTGAAAAAAGAAAAATATTTTGATGAGTGAATATAATTCAGATAGAATGATAATTTATGCTGTGATCGGAGTACAACAACTTTACTAAAGGGATCAAAGTTTAAATTACATTGCAACGTTAATTTGCCTTATGTCAGTTGGAAAAATAATATCTTTTCAAAACTTCCAATATCTATATAACAAATAAATTATTAAATGAAACGTAGTCATTAAAAATCAATTTCAAATTAAATTTTCTATTTTGTAGATTTCGGGCTGGCCAGATTATTCTCTTATTTTTTCTATTGAACACAGATCTAGTCAATGATCATCCAATTCAAAAAAAAAAAAAAATATATATTCCATAAATATGCAAGCTCCACCAAAAACGAGCCAGGCTACTGAAAAAATTTGGCTCTCAGTCAATATAGTGTATCGCTTTCCATGGATGTGTTACTTATCACGCGTTTACGGTGCTTCACATTAAAATTCTTCTTGGTTTAATTATAGTTTCCTTACTTGTACTTTAGCGCCACATTTCATAATTATGAAATTTCTTTTCCATTTACCTTCGGCAAATCGACTACTACAATATATTTAAATCGGCTTGAAAATCCTTTTTTAGCAGCATGCCGCCTTTTTCGATTAATTTTGTAAGAATGATTTCAAATGGATCAATTTTTCCGAGCCTCAATTAATGGCATCCTTGAGTTTTGCATCTGTTCGAACTTCTCTCGGATCAGTTTTTCTCCCTATGTTCGATTTTTTTTTGCCTGGTAGGGTACAATTTTGATCGGAAGTCGCGCCCAGTTAGAAGTGTACAATCCTGACATGTGCATGTGAAAGAATTATAATAATAGTACTATATGAAAGATTACATAACCTGAAGCTTTTTTAAAAAGGAATTGAATAAAATTGTTGCGAACAGTTCACAACAATTTTAATTGACTACTATCGCATTCAAAATGAATAACAAATTCAGAACTCTTATCGTAGGTTTCAACTTTCTGCATAGTTCCTATCTAATTTTAAAATAAAAAAAAATTGGGGCATTCTCTGTAAAAAGTATGCAGGGAAAACATTCCTCGATGCCTACAAACTTGTCGCCTAATACTTTCGCAAGTGGTTTATGATATACAAGCATAGGATTGTTTAAGCTAAGTAAAATTTAATCCTCTGTTTCTCGTTGCAGAGTTGAGTTCACTGTTTGAGTGTTTACCTATTAGCGTCCCTCTTCCTGGTATTCTTCGTTTTGGAACTTCTTACTCTTTTACAGAAATCATTCTCCTGAAAGGTGCCTTCCTCCTGCCGAGCCTCTTGTTCGGTCTCCTCCTGTCAGACATCATAATTCAAGCAGAGTTGCATTTGAACTTGGAGAACTGGGACTTTTTGGGCTTATCCCAAAGACGAATCCAAACCAGCAATTTCAAATTCGAATATATAATTTTCCTTCTCATAAGCCAATTCAAGTGAGACTACGAGGTTTTATTTTTGGGCCTATCCCAACCGAAGAACGAAATGTTTTAACAACATCCACTGGTGACATTCTGGCAATAATGAAACGTAATGATACAATTATGCGTGAAATGTATACAATGAGGCATATTACATTCCAAAACGGGTAAAAATAAACATGTTCAGCGGAAGGATTAAAGAGATGATCCTAGAAGAGTGTGCAGAATCTCCCATAGGCAAACGTCGCCAAATGATGATGAATTTTAGAATAGTAATTGCAAACGAAATTTCTTCACATAATTGAACCGCTGGCGATCAAAAGGGGATACGCTCGAAACGCCGTCG
>CAKNYM010023116.1:0-16112 GCA_932195095.1 Andricus curvator | reverse complement strand
AAAAAAAAAAAAAAAAAAAAAAAATCATCATCATCATCATCATCATCATCATCATCATTTGTGAGCTGCTCATTACCCAGAAGTTGATGACTGCTTGCTGCATCCAGCTCATCCATGCTGGGTGAGTATCCAGTCACTGAAGCATTGCTACTGTTTGGCCAATGATCTGTGAAACAAAAATTAAGATTAAAATTGATGTCATTTATCAATAAATTAATTAATTCATACCTTCTCCAACGCTAGGCATGTGAGACAGAGCGATGTTTTGGGCGGTGAATGCCGAATATATTAAAATAAATAAATATCTACAAATTCTATTTTACTTATATTTGCACGGATTTATATCCATAGGGTAGAGACTCATAATCCTCTATCCTACGTCTTTTCATGTCTGATACCCGGCAGATTTTTTTTTCATTACGTGTTAGGACCTGATGGAATCGAGTGGTTCGAATACTGCGAGAGGTAATTTGAATAGGTTCACTTTCAGACTGCAAGATAACAAACAGAGTTGAAATTGATTAGCTGGGAATTATCAAAGTTTAGGGTAATACCTTTAGCTTTGCATACAGCAGATTCGGTACCATCTGCTGCACGAGCTATGTATGCATACAATTTTGGCCCCGCTGAAACGAAGGAACGTATGTAACTTCCTTTTCCATAATCTTTTTCTAACTCGTCGGTCATGTCACCCAAGAGTCAACCTACTGGTAGAGTGTACTCATCCGGGGTACCGCGAGTGACATATATGCACGAATCTGTATCATATTATAAAACACGACGATCTAACTGTTCTAAATATTCGTACAGTTTTAATCGTGCCTGAGCAGTGGTGTACGCTGCAATGACAACGTTTCTATTAGATGCTAAAGTAGCGGCTTCTTCCCTGTACACCCAACAAACGTACATCATGCTTTCATTTGCAGGCACGATATCTTTGACCACGATTTCTGGGTTAGTGAGGAGACGTAATAGATTTTCTCGCGTGCGTACAATTTCAGTTTGCGGTAAATTATTACGCTGTCCAAACTTACCCCAGAAGGAATTAAGACACAGTTTCGAGACGGAACGCAACCCCGGATTTTTTTTAATTTTGTCACGAGCAAGCTTAATACCCTCCGCCAACTCATATTGACGAATATATTCGAGCTTTGAAGCTTCATCAATACAGTATGATGGCCAACCACTTGCCTCCTGTTTGATCTTTAGGAGCATATTAATATATCCTGATTGGATCATACTGTACTACGTTATATTGCCATATTTCGGTGATATCGACAATTTTGTAACCCAAATGCACAGCTTTTTTCAACTCGTCGGAAACCAATGTACCTTGCAGCACACGCTGTGACGCATCTTCATGCGAACACGCTCCCTGTTCCAGATTTTCACAGAATGTACGACAGAGAGAAAACATGAGTTCCTCGTGTAAACGAACTGGAAAAAGAGGATGATAAAGCTTCTGTGGAGGTAAAACAGTACAAAGTACTAAACCCTCGACGTTCGTAAGATCAAAATCTGGACTTGTAAACTTCTTACAATCTTATGACCCTGCATATAGAGTTGGATGACCTACATGGAATTTTCCTACTTTCCAGATGTACGGATACAGAGAGCAAATATCTTTGTACTCAATGATCTCTCCGTTTTTCACCTCGTAGAAGCATTTTGTATCCCCTATACGCCCACCGTATAGGGGATACCGATATAGGGGTCTTCAAAAGCTTTGGCATTATGAGCTATACAAATAATTTTTTAAAATTGAACAATCGGACAAAGCGCAAAGTCTACGAAATCGCGTACGGGATTGTCACCACCAAAGACAAACTCACGAATCAACCCGCAATGCTCGCACGGCTTTTTAATGTCTTGTTCAGCGATACACCACGAGCAGACTTGTTGAGCTACGCAAAGATTCACCTCATGCTCATTAATAGAATTGTCCCTGTCGAGCGTTTTATTTTGCCGTGTTTGAAAATCATAAAATATAATTAAAACGGGGTTCTTTTTCGCGTCATTAGCTCCCGAATCTACACGTACAGGTTTCACGTAGCAATCGTGATTAAATTCACGTTCGCAAGCACATGTCCTACAGTAATAAAAACCACATTTGTGATTTTTATCTACTGATAGGTTGACCGAACGTGAGCACACATCACATATTCGTAATACATCACAAACGCTTTTTACGGACGAATACGAATTCCTTTTCATATGACGATTAAAACAATCGTCACTAAAAAAGAGACGCAAGCATTGTTCACACTTGCGCCCTGTGGTGTTTGCTTGATCGGTTTTTTTTTTGACATTCCGACTGCGACAGAAATGCCCCACATTTTTTCGAGCACCTATGGTCACTGATGTTTTTATAACCCTTATTACAAGGTGTACAAATTTTCGAGTTGAAGCCGCCCCAGTCAAATTCAAAATTGTCTGAAAATGACGAGTGTCGCTATCATACAAAAGATGTACAGTATGTATAGGGATTTAACCTGCTTCGATAAAATATCGCGTGCCATCGAAAAAAGGTGGGTTAGCACCAATCGCCGAATGTTTTAAAGTCAAAAGCGATAATAGCAATTTGTTTGCAAATAAGATATTTTTGAAATTTATCAATTTTGAAAAAACCGCATCCTTCCGACGGTATTTCCACAAGTGCATTGCGTGTCAGCTCTCGTGCTAATACCGTTTGAAGGATGGAATTTTGTCTCCGAATAGCATGCCATTTTGATTTTTTTTTCCGTTTCTTAAATTACCGCGTTCTCTATAAATTCTACCTGAAACAATCGCTCGAGGGAGACATAGATTATCGCGATTTTCAATTGTTAAAATGGATTTTTTTTTATTGAATCAGTAGTTAACACTCCCCAACCGAGGCCTGTAGGGTTATTAACACAATATATTGTTATCTTGAAACTGTCATCGAATCGAAACTCGGCGACGCTCTGTGTTACTATAAAAATCAAATTCCGAAGGTCTTCAAAGTGACAATCGCGTACGTAACGAAAAGATAACGCTGCGTCATCTTGCGTGAAACTATCCACAATGAATTTGATTCCAATAAAATCAAGAGGGGCTCGTTCTAATTCCACAAGATTTGTTGTTGTTGTTAATTGTTCCGCCATGTCCTCATCATCATCTTCGACCGTCACCACTTTTTCATACAGGCTTTCGTCGAAGTCATCGTCGTACATCACGTGTCCAATGTCACTGCCATTGTCGTCACTATTATTCCCGTTGTCACAATGGTTTCCGTTGTCACTGTCATTGCTGTCGTTTTCACTTTCACTGTTCTTATCACCGTTTTCACTGTCGTCGTTCTCTATTTGGTGTTGCTCGTTGTCGTCGTCGTCGTCATCACCGCACAGATCAATCGTTTCAATTGACCGAGTGGTTGCTGCTGCTGTTGTTGGTGCTGATGAAACATCGTTGACATCCGTGTTGCCATAAATGACGATGACATCGGGAGTCGATGATGTTGCTGCATCACACGTTACTGATGCTGGTGAATGTGATGATGATATTTCCATCTACGCCACATCACCATCTCGATCGAAGATCTGACTGGACCGATCTACAGAATCTTCAGTTGTTGTAACAGCAGCCGGTGTCGATTCTACTTCTTCTGGTGCTGAAAATTAATAAAAATTAGTAAATTAGTATTATTAAATTATTATTATTAATTAATCAAATAATTAATTATTAATAATTATACAAATATAAATTAGTATTATTATTAATTATATGCATTTTTTAAATTAGTATATTTATTATTATCATTATTAATATATGAAATAACGAGAAATAATAATTATATCCAAAATAATCATAATTATTTTCACTCACCGTCAGTATAGAGATCTCGAAGTCTATTCAAACGAATCGAATCTGCAGCAGAATCCGTCCTCCGAGCTATCAGTATTTCACGGAGGGTAATGTCGTTACCAATCATTCGCAGAACCCGGTCAACACCCGCGGCATCGAAGAAACGCACCACATATTTAAGAATTAACCGCAACTGCCAATCGGCTAAATCTTCCGTACTACCACACATCACGATGATGTTGGCCAAAAGTGCTGGAGCAAAAATTTTGAGTAAAAGTTTTTAAAAAAGAGAAAGAATATCAAGCGAAGTTACTTCTAGCGTAAATCTAGAGAAACTGTGCTTTTGAGATTGTGTAAGGTGTTTATATCAAAGTACCAAAGGTAGGTGGTGTGGGAGGGGAAAAATTAGGCGTTTACTAGGACTACCTATCATCTTGAAGAAAATTCCGAAATAGTGGGAGATGTAGACAATTTTTGCATTTTGAGAAAACCTATTGGAAATGGCGGTCTGCCCAATCAGATGCTTTGCCACATCTCCAATTTTCATGGGAACCATCGTCAAAATTTACCCTTAAGTGATCAAATCTCAAAATATAGGCAAAAGTGTTAGACAACAGCCAGCCTGGCGAATATTTGAGGAAACTATATACTCTGTAAACAGGTAGCAATCTTTATTACGGTCGCTTCGCATAATATAACACAAGCATTATGATCATCATCATCGAGGTAGTCGTCTAGACGGCAGTCTGGGCCAGCTTTGTACAACAGGTACGTAGGGAGACGGATTAACAGTCTCGCTATAGAATTCGAGGCGTGCTTGCCATAAATATTTGGACACAGAATCCTTGATTGAGTTTGCACACGAAGGATAATATCCTGAGTGTTTTGCAGCAGGTGTATACTGAATTTAGAAATTTTTAAAACGATTCAGTATTATCTGAATAGCGAACAAACATTTACACGACCATCATCGTCTGGTAAAAGTTTACCTGTATTATATTGCTATTAAGGATAACAATCTCTTTCATTCAATACGTTAGAAAATGCATTCATTTCGAAAATTAGGGAAATCTTTTTGAAATAGGTTTCATTCATATTATTTCAATAAATTTTCGTGTTTTTAACCAATTATGTTTAGCGTTAATTGTGGGTGCTCATGCGAAGTGTCACGCTATATTTTCCTCTATTCACACGTATGCAAATAAGGTTAAAACGCATGCGTGAGATATATACGCCCTACCCGAGTAAGTCCGCCATGTGTGACCTATAAGAACGGCCACACAGGACACAACCGTCAGTTATATTCTGAAATTATCAACATATAACATGTCTCAGTCTCCAAGTCAAACGATGGTGTAACAGTGAAAAAAGCAAAATATTCACCTCGTCAGCCTCTGATTCTTGCAACAATATACGACTTGAATAACTCTTCTTCGAAAAAGGTTATTCTCGGTTTGCAAATTCAAGCCGATGGATCGTTTGAACCAGTTTTACGATTTTTGGACAACAAATCTCATGGAATCTCCTTCAATCGTGATGAATGGCTTCAATTGCAACAAAAATTCGATCTCGTTTGTTCCTACTTGGAGGATGGATGCAGCAACAGTAACTGCGACTTTCGTTCTTCACCGATAAAAATTAGCCGTTATAACTTGTTTTTCACATCTTCGTACAATGCAAAAGCTATTTTAATCGAAAAGATTGTACAAAATGCAGCAATGACAACAGCAGCCACACCAACAAATAGTGATATGCAAGGAAAAAACGAGAAACTCTATATCCCGGGCATTGATCTTCAAGCACCTACATTTCAAGGCCTCGTCAACAGTGTTATTTGCATTGACGAACGCATCAGAAGTACGGAGCGGGTTTTATCTAATGTCAAGCTCTGCAAGAATATTTTCGTGAAAGAATTGAGTACCTATTTTTTAGCGGAGGAAATAGACAGACCATCCAGTGAATCTGTGCGTCAAATTGTGAATGTTAAGTTTGAGTACTTTAAGCAGCAACTGAAGACCAAATTGTCACCGGAGTTTGTAAATTCACATTTTGAACTTGTATTTGGTGAAATAACATGTATTTCAAACACTAAAATTACTGACGAAATAAAGCTGGGAACTAGCTGATTTTCGGCATGCGAACCAGACTCTAATAAGCTCAAAAAGCCTGGTCCGTGCGTGGAACCGGAAAAGTATATATAGGTTCGCTGTGTTACTATTCAGAATGGCAGTCGGGTTATTCTGAGTACGGTAAAACCATCGAATTTAGAGAAGGCTTATCGCAACCGACTGATTACTCCAGCGATAATGACCGTGCTAAGCTCATAATTATCGATGATCTTATGCGTGAATCTTCAAACAATACAATTGTAGATCTTTTCACTAAGGGTAGTCACCACAGAAATCTTAGTGTTGTCTTTATCTCACAAAATTTATTTCATCAGGGACATGGACAAAGGGATATATCACTGAATACAAATTATATCGTTGTTTTTAAAAATCCTCGAGACCAAGCTCAATTTCAACATCTTGCTCGACAAATATATCCAGAAAATCCTCGCTTTTTACAGAAGGCTTATCAGGACGCGACGTCTAAACCTCACGGCTACCTTCTTCTCGATTTAAAACAGTTTACACCCGATAATTGTCGTTTTAGAAGAAATATTTTTCCAACTGATGGGTCTTCATATGTGTACATACCTGTCAAAAATATAAAAGGAGGTGCTTGAGTTCAGCAGATACCAGTTGTACGTATGTAATGGCGTCGGGTGCACGTGAACACATTGGTGAAAAAAACACAGCAGCATTGCATGCACTCTGTCGCCTCGATCGTAATCAATGAAAAGCGATTCTGAGCACAGCTATTGCAAAACTCGTAAAATGTATATGCGAGTGGGCTCTAAATATTTTGGCAGGAAATATACCTTTGAAACACACACGAAAAACACAAGTTCAAAAAGCATAAACATACTTTAAGAAAATTGGCAGCATCAAAGGGTACTTGGAAAAATTAAAAACGCTTTATCATTCAGAAGGGTGGATTTTTATCGTTATTACTCGCACCGATTATCGGTAGTCTTCTCTCAAATATTTTCAGCTCAGCTAATTCACGAGAGAAAGAATCCCTTTTCCATTTAATTGAAAACTATGGAACATTCGAGAAAGATGGTTTTGGTGCCAAACGAGCAGGTAGAAAAATTTCTACAACAAGGTTTCGGATCAGAGGCTAATACTGGGAATACGAAAGTGCACGCTTCTTTGATAAATCCTGTAGATGATATCTTCTCTAGTGCTAACTACAAAGTTCCCAATCTCAAAAACACGACCCAAACTCCAGGTAATATTATGACCAGACTCGATGCTGAAATGAGTGAAATATTAAATTCACCATTCTTGAAAGATGAGCGTGAAAAATGGAAAATGTATCAGCAAGTTTTACAAGAATTTTTATTTTTCAACCAGGAAACATGGAAGTATAAAAAACCGAATAAAGAGCAGGATAATCAGAGAGATGAAAAAATAGGTTTTGTGAATAATAGTAATGATAATGATGATGATGAGGGGAAGATTATTTCAAAGATATTGATAATATTATTGCAACTATTCCAAAAAGTTTTAGGAATAATGGAATTGTTTTAATCCAGCGACTTTGTGAACCAGATTTACGAAAACGTGTAGAAGGGGATTCACATGGTTCTCTCTTTATAGATGGTAAATCTGTAAAAGATGCAAATATTAGTGATCTAATAAACGATGCATTGAGGTTGAGAAAAAAGGTGAAACCGGCGGGGCGGGGCCAGTTTGTCATGGTCCTTTGTGAAATAGGCATCTAGAGAGATCGTCAGAAATAGAGAATACTGGAAAGAAAATATAATCTTTCCGAGCCAGACAGGTAGTAGACGTAGTCCCAAACGAGCGTCTAGACTTTATGACTCACTAATGATAGAAGAAGACGAAGGTAGCATTAGTGGTAACGAGGTATACACAAGTATCACTGACACTCCTAGTAGAAGTAGGAAGCGAGCAACACCTGGCAGCACGGGGTCGGCTAAATCTCAAGGGAGGAGAAAAAGTAGTAATCACTGGAAAACTTTGTTTCTAAAACCATGAAATTGTTAGGAGAAAAAAAATGTATACATGTATATTTAAAAAGACAGATGTGTCCCAGACAAAACTTACCTTGTTTATGGTAAACATGGTATATATGTTACAGCTGCATAATGCTATCTTAACCCACTTACAAAAAAGTAGCAAACATATTCTTAGCAACTCAATTTACAGAAAAAAATATTTATTAATTTCATCGACTAAGCAAGTAAAATAAGAAAAAAATTTTGTATTCAAACAATAAAAGATGAAATATGTAAAAATTTGTGAAATTGAATTTATAATAAATTAAAATTAGAGTTTTTTTAAAAGTGCAACAATAAAATGTATCTATAAAATTCTTCGCACGTAAAAAATCCTGAAGGACAAATTTTGATCCATTCAAATTGAAAACAAAAATATATAAAAAACGAGAGACAAATAAATTTTTGAAATCACAATCAAAAAGCATTCCCAAAAAAATATAATTCCACCACCAATTTTGTAAATCGAAATTGCCTTCGAAATTAATTTTATTTTTTGAAAAAATTTAATTAAAAATAATTCTAAACATTATTGATAAAAGAGATAGCATTTCAATTTTAAATGATTTGTCATTACTAAAAAATAATAATCTTACCGTTACTTTGAAGTTTTGGAATGATTCGAAAATAATAATTCAAATCTTCAGAATATTTAAGAAAATTCGAAATAAAATGAAGATTCTAGAAGATTTCGAAAAAAAATTTGAAGATTTTCAAAGAATTTGAAAGTTTTAAAGATAATAAAAAATTATCTTCAGATTCCTGGAAAAATTTGAACTGATTTTTTATTTTTAAAAATTAATTTTGAGAGAATATTGAGAAAGATTTCAAAAAATTTCAAAACATTCACAAAATCAAAGAAAAAATAATCTGGAAGATTTGAGGACCATTTTCTTGATTTTGCAGAATTATAAATACATTTAGGAAAAGTCGAATAATTTCAAAAGATATTCTAAAGGCTATGAAGTTTTGAAAAAATTAAAAAAGAATTTAAAATTTGAAATGAGTTGAAAAAAATTATAAACAATATGTCGATTTTGAAGACTTGAAAATGAAATCTTGAAGCTTTCGAAGGATTGAAAAAAATTTCGCGATAATTAAAATAATTACTCAAGATTCCTGGAAAATTTTTCAATATTCTTTTTTTTCGTAAAATTAATTTCTAAAGAAAATTTAAAAAGATATTAAACGATTTCAAAAGAATTAAAAAAGTTTTGAAGAGATTACAGATATTTTTAAGCTTTGAAATATTTCCGAAAATTTATCAAATATATTTTTTTAATTTCTTCCAAACTTCTAAACGTCTTAAATATTTTTTAAACGTACTTAAATTCTTCCGAAAATTTTGTAAAATCCTGTAAAATAAATGAAATTACACTCTCTTGATATATCTGAGATATTTAGAAATTTGCTTAAATTTTCTCAGGAATCTTGGCAAAATTATATTCATATATCCTTATGAACAAATAAATAAACTTAAAAAATAAATCGTTATTCGAAATTCTTATTTTATACAAAAAAAATTGTTGGTATAAGACAAGAATTTCGAATAACAATTTATTTTTTAAGTTTATTTATTATTTAAGGAACAATTTAAGTAAGTTAAAAAAATATTTAAGACGTTTAGAAGTTTGGAAGAACTTTAAAAAAAATTTTCATACATTTTCGGAAATATTTCAAAGCTTAAAAATATCTTTTTTTTTACAAAAAAAAAGAATATTTAAAATTTTTCCAGGAATGTTAAGTAATTACTTTAGTTATCTTGAAAATTTTTTAAATCCTTCGAAAGCTTCAAGATCTTATTTTGAATCTACATATTGTTTAGAATTTTTTTAATTCATTTCAAATTTCTAATTATTTTTGAATTTTTTCAAAACTTCATAGCCTTTAGAATATCTTTTGAAATGAATCGAATTTTGCCTAAATCTATTTTTACTTCTGCAAAATTGAAAAAATGGTCCTCAAATATTGTAAATAATTTTTTTAATAATTTTAGAAATCTTTTGATATGTTTTATAATATTTTTTTCAAATCTTCAAATTTTTTTGGAAATATTCTAAAATCTGAATTTTGTTTAGAATTTTTTGAAATCTTCTAAAGATTTGAATTATAATTTTCGAATCTTTTCAAAACTTCAAATTGTCTTTGCTTGAGAATAATTCAGTTATGCTTTCTAAAATCCTGCAAACTTTCACAAATTATAGTGTGTTAGCAAAATTTCAAGAACATAATTATTTTTCAGTAATGGGAAATCATTTAAAATTGAAATTATATCTCTTTTATCAATAATTTTTAGCATTATTTAAAATCAAATTTCATCAAAATATGAAATTACTTTCGAAGGAAATTTTGATTTACAAAATTGATGGTGGAATTGTATATTTTTGGAAATGCTTTTTGATTGTGATTTCAAAAATTAAAATAAGAAGGCCGTAACATATATACCAAAAATACCGAAAATCTAAATAATAATAATACATTTTCTTAGTTTTAAAATTTTTCTCAAAAGTGTTAGGAAAAATTGGAATCAGTTTAGAAGATATTTAGAATTTGGAAAAGTTGCAAAAAAAAATCGAACCTCCATAAAATACATAGTTCTCAATTCACCCAGTTCTATTGAAATAACAATTTTTTACAAGGATTTTAATGTAGAATAACAATTTGTGAACAATGATATAAAATATGCATAAAAACATTTTTTCTTTCAATTCGAATTGTACTTATTTCAAAATGGGCTAGACAATTTTTTTTGGTAAAAAATACTTCAAAATCATTGGAAATTGAGAAATTGAGATACAGTGGCACTCTTGAATCTAAAATTATTAATTGGAAAATTTGCGAAAATAGTGTTTTTGGAAAACGGTGTTCCATTGTCAACAAATGTTTTGGAAAATTAGTATTCATTAAATGGACTTCCAGTAGGAAATGTATACATTTAAAAAAAAAATTGAAAATCTGATCATATCTTTGTGAGTATGCAAGAGAACTATAAATATAATTTTTCAAATGATTTAACGTTTTCTATGCCGAGGCTTTAGATAAAAAATTACAAAAAATACATTATTTGAGTGAAAAAAAACAAAACAAAAAAAACATGATTTTATTATCGAAGAATTCACTAACATATGTTTACTGCTCGAAACAATCATTCTTTCATTTATCCAAATCTAAATTACTGGAAAGTTTCCTAATTGAACTTTTAAACAACTGTTTGACTAATAATAGAGTAAACATTTTTCATTTCACTATGAGAACATCAATTACGAGTTAACTTTCCTGAAACCGCAATTATAAAAATATTGAGTAATTCTTTACCAATTTCGGTTACTACTTAAGCACACTGGGTCTCGACTTACAATATTTCTTCGTTATTCGTGTACCAATTCAGAAAAATATGTCAATAAAAAAATTAGGGCTTTTGAGAAAATCGCCTCTCAATATTTTCAGAGAAACTGCAGACGCTTTAATCATTATTTCTAATTCCGTCGATAAAATCATAAGTGGCAAAAAAAATTCGCTTCATTGGATCGGTCATTCTTCATTTGTAACTTTTGCCGTAAAACGCGACTCTTCAGCGTGCATGGTAGAGTTGGCGTAGCTTGTTTACAAGTTTCGAAATATTACCTCCTTCTTTTTTGAAAACAGATGATAATTTGTCACCTTTTGTGAAGAAAGAAACATTCAACCAATCATAAAGTTATTGGTTCTAAGCAGGCACGGATCCAGGGTGGGGGGCTCGCCTGCCCCCCCCCCACAATGTTCCAGATTCGAATTCCAATTTCTTTAGAGGGTGTTGAATAGAATTTAGGTATCCCCCCAATTGTTAGCTGCTCCCACCTAAAAAAAAACCTCTTCTGCATTCATCCCTGGCTCCATATATAAGCCGTGGCTGAAGCAGAAGATTGAACTTTTCATTAAAAATGAATCCAACTCGTATGATTATCGCCGTACTCGCTCTGCTATCTGTGGTACTATGCTATGAGGTAGACAGATGTTATAAAGCAAAATACAAACTCAATGGTGTAAAATGTACCAGCAGCGAACATTGGGATGAATGTTGCTCTCTGAGCTGCGGTAAGTTGACCTTGAATTTCAAACATTTTCCGCAAAATTTTATAATTGTTCATAAATTCCAACTTCAAAAAGTTGAACAATTCAACCAGAATAGAATATTAAATATGCCCTTACTATCAATTATGGTTGAAAGTATCAGAAGTTTATAGTTGCAAATTTTCTGGTTAATCTTACCAGGAATTCAGGCAACTTCAATCAGAATTTCTGGTAAAATTAATGAGAAATCTTCACTAGACAGTTTTCCGGTAGTTTAGAAATACAACGTTCTGGTCAACATAACCGGATATTCTGGTAACTGAAGACAAAAGCATAATCTTGAACATTTACTTTTTTAATCATTGTCTACAATTTTAATATTTTCGAAAATATTTTCCAAAGACACACGAAAAATATGTACTTAGCTTAGAAGTATCCCTGTACATTAAAGAAATCGCGATTGTTCAAGAACTAGACACTTATACGATAAAGGTTCACTTGACACATCCAGCAACATGACATGAGACAAAAGACAGATTTGCCGAAACCAAAACGAGATCACGACACTTCTGTTACCAGAAAAAGTAGGCAGAATAGCTATTATAAAAAAAAATAATAATAAATATTAATCAACCAGTAGACACATAGTTTACTATGTCATTTTCTGTGTAACACAATGGTTTCAACTAAAATTGAAAAAGTCATTCGAAAAAAGTATACCTTGTGTATAGAGAATCTTCATAATTAACTATTATAATTGTTATTCGATTTCTTTATAATCACCTTTCATGTGTTAGTTGTCGTAGAGATTTTTTAAATGCTTTTTTCTTCTCTTTCCCAATGTTTCTCTCATAGAAAATATCAAGTTTTCAGCAAAACATTTTGTAAATAAATAAATATTCAAATTTCAATATTTGTATTTTAGAAACGATAGATCTATAACGAAACATTTTTTTGGTCATTGATACATATTTTTTAGTGAAAGGTTGTTTTTACATTCCTTTTCAATTCGCTATGGAACTTAGAATAACAAATATTGTTATCTGTAACACTTTCGAAAGTTCTATGCAAGGCCATTGTCAGAATAATGTTTCGAGAGGGGATTTGCAGCGGCACACTTGCGCACACTCAGACAAGTGTATGTCTATTTTGTACATGTTTTTAGAATTTGGTTGATCTATGAGTAAAAAATCTAGCAAATAAGGAAATTTCTGTGGTCTGAGAAAATGAATCGGCCTTCTGATATTTGTTATGAGCACAAATTCATCAACTAGCAAAAGCTCAAAAAATCTATTTTGTTCATGAAATTTGTTAATATCAATAAAAAAAAATTTCATTTTCATAATCGAAAACAACTTTTCAAACAATTCTACTAACAACAATTGTGACTTATAAAGAGTGTTTAGACACTAAACATTATTTTTGCTTCCTCATAGAGGAAGCTTTGTAATGGTAACGTTTGAAAAAAATGTAATTCATTTAATTAAACCTTCCTCAATTTATAAATGTCTAACACAATGTTCTAAGCAATTGTCCGGATGCGTGCTTGGATGTCGTCGTGTGTGTGTGTGGATGTCACACTTTTTTGTGAGCACGATAACTTGAAAACGGTTGCAGATAAATTGATGAAATTTGGAGGGCTCATTTTCCCCACTAATATCTTGAAATTTTTTATTTCCTATAATTGAAATGACCTGTTAAACGGTTCTCCTAAAAACATCATTGAAATTCGATCAGCGGCTTGGGATATATAGGTTTTTTAAAATTATGGGGTCTCAATTCAAAATCCTATAACTCCCTTTATAAAAAGAAATTAGAACACCATTTGAACCATGAAGTTCTCTCACCCAAATCTAAAATATTTCATCAAATGTCATCAAAATTGCTTGACCCTCCATAACTGTATCAGGAAAAGTGCCTTTTTTTTGGTCAATCAGTTTTTCAAACAAGAAATTATAATTTCAAGCCATAATCAAAGTTTTCGAATAGCTTACAAATTTCTAGAACCGTAAAATGGAAAAAGTAGAGCTACTATTTGCAAAAAATTGTTTATTTCGTTTATTTGGATTTTTTTTCTCATTATTATTTGCTAGTTGATAACTGAATGCAACACCCATTACGATTTTGAAATTGAAAAATACAACATGTACAATTTTTAATTTCAGATTTTTTTACACGAAAATGCAAGAAGAAATCAGGCACCCCAAAATGCTGTGGCCCCGACGTATAAATTAAACTGGTCAGGTGTGTTATTTGCTAATTGATAACTGGAGGCAACACCTATTAGGATTTTGGAATCGAATAATACAACATGTAAAATTTTTAATTTCTGGTAGTGACTTACACCAATGCGTGCAGAAAATTAACTTCGCATCTTGCCGTAAATCGCCCCACTGAATGAAACTATATAGAACGAACTGGTATTCTGTGAACAATAACTTTCCTGGATTTCATCAATTTTCAATTTTCTTTTTGCCTAATTCCAAAAATTTCTGGAGATACTGCCGGCAGAAATCAGAAGTATGTTTAGTTTTTCTATAGGACTATAAATTGATTTGAAATAAATTGCACAAATTTCAAATCTACACATATAGTTAAATTTCATCTCAAAAAGATCTATAAATGTATCCGACTATTTTTGTATGACTTCCACACTGTTTTTTTATTGTAAGAAATGTTATTAGAAAAAATTCAAAGTTCCGTCCAAACTATGCGAAAAACAAGGAGAAAAAATTCTTTGTACAACCAAAAAAGTTTTGTTCATATACATTTCTCACAATAACTTCCAAGGAAAACTAATCAGGAATAATAAACAAATATTCAAATGATAGAGTACGTGTGTTTGATTTTACATTGTCCAAATAAGCTGTTACGAACCATAGCACCATAGCCCGGTCAGGTCTCGCCGCCAAATAAGAAGGCGAACCGGCCAACAGTGAATTTTTTTACAAAATGTTGTTCAAAATTCCGCTGAAAAACTAACCTGAGAAAATATGAACTTGCCAAGGTAGCTGAACCACGAAATTTCGAAACTTTTAAAACCATGAAATCGGTGATATCTTTACACACAAACCTCAAACTCACAACCCTCAAACCCACAAAGCTCAAACCAATCAACCTCAAACCGCCAAAACCGTGAACCCACAAGCCCCAAACCCACGAACCTTTAGGGTTTAGGGTTTATGGTTCATGGGTTTATGGGTTTAGGGTACATGGGTTTAGGGTTCATGGTTTTAGGGTTTATGGGTTTAGTGTTTAAGGGTTTTAGGGTTTTTGACCGATTCTAATAAATTTTCTTTTAAAATGCTCGTAACGAATTATAATTTCATGTAGCACTGCTACTTTTTCAGTTTCATGCAAAAAACTAACCAAAAAAAATATGAATTGGCCAAGGTAGCTGAACCACGAAATTTCGAAACTTTCAAAACCATTAAATCGGTAATATCTTTACACACAAACCTCAAACTCACAAACCTCAAACCCACGAACCTCAACCCCCCCAAACCCGTAAACCCACAAACCGCAAACCCACAAACCTCAAACGCAAAAACCTCAAACCTCAGTTTCACACAAATTATACCTAAAACCCACAAACCTCAAACCCAAAACCCGTAAACCCACAAACCTCAAACCCAAAAACCTCAAACGCACAAACCTCAAATCCCCAAACTGGAAACCTTCAAGCCCATAAACCTACAAACCTCAAACTCACAAATCCCAATACCTAAAACCCCGAACCCACAAACCTCAAACACATAAACCTAAAACCACAAATCTAAAAGTCCACAAACAGCAAACCCACAAATCTCCAACCCACGAACCTCAAACCAACAAACCTCAAACCCTCAAACCCGTAAACCCACAAACGTCAAACGCACAAAAATTATACCTCAAACACATAAAACTAAATCCACAAACCCGCAAACATCAAACTCACAAATCCATAAACCTAAAACCCCGAACCCACAAACCTCAAACACATAAACCTAAAACCACAAATCTACAAGCCCACAAACAGTAAACCCACAAATCTCCAACCCACAAACCTCAAACCAACAAACCTCAAACCCGTAAACCCACAAAACTCAAACCCACGTACCTCAAACCC
>CAKNYM010023098.1:0-25511 GCA_932195095.1 Andricus curvator | reverse complement strand
TTTAATTTTTGGTAAAATTGTTGAATTTTGAGTAAAATTGTGAAATTTTTTTATTTTGACGCCAAATACGTCGGAACCTACGACACGAAACCTACGTAAAAAAATGTTTGAGGTTAACAGAGCTTAATTATATGCTCGTGTTTCTGTAATATCTTTTGAAAAGTGTAAATTACTCAAGCGTTATGAAAAAAGAAAAGATCCTGACGATACACGTATATTGAGGTTAGGTTCGGTTAGATTTCAGCAGGCAAAATTTAGAAATATATTTAGGGTCATTTCAGCTATAGTAATTTTATTTCATTAATTTAAATTTAAATAATAATGATAATATATCAATGTACTAATGATTTTAGGTAACTATAATCGTTATGAATTAAGACAAATATATGAAAGGGTCAGATTACTGCTTGTTGCAACATCAGAAAATAAAGTAAAGAGGTACTTACCGTGAAAAATCAAAGCTTGAAGGTTCAAAAGAAGAAGAATAAACATAAGTAGGTGCACTAAGTATTATCTGGTATGATTAGCAGATATTGCACTTCACATTCGACTCTTGTCGCACGAACTTTATATGCAAACTATGGAAATGGCTTCTTATAGAGCGACACGCGAGTGACGTCCCAACTTAAGACTTTCAGGGTCTGAAAAATAGCTTTATTACAGTCTTTTTTACAGCTCGAAGTGTCTTCATCCTAAGACAAGACAATTAAATCTTTTTTTAAAACCAGTGGACTACAATTCAGCCCAATTAATGACTTATTTTTGTTTTAAGACTCAGGAGGACTTTTTTAAATACTATTTTCATGATTAAATCAAGTTACCGACTTGATTTCAGACAAAAATGAAAACAAGTCCAGTATAAATTTCAGACTTTTTTTTTACTGTGATAGGTAGCAGCATGGCGCGACATAAATACAAGTTTAAAAAGAGTATACTCTTTTCTTTTTCAAACAAAAAAATTCTTTTTTTTCAATTCTAAACGTATTATAAGTGATTTTAGAGTGAATAGTTTCACATTCGGAAATAAAAAAATTATTGGATAACCACATTGTTCTTACTCTATGGAAAATATTCTGAGGGAAGATATTCAATATAGACATTTTCTACGCCAAAATATTATGTTTACCAACAGGTAAGTAACCAATGAGTTCTAGAATATTACCATCCTGATGAAGAAACTGTACAACTGCATTTTTATCAAAAATGAGTTTTTTATATCCTTGGATTCGTTAGGAAGTGAACAATTTAACTATGCTTATCATTATTAAAAATTGTAATTAAATCTTGAATTAATTAGTTCTCGATTAGCATATCTAAGCGATTTTCGAGAATTCCTGATAAAGAAACAGTACATCTGCACAAAAGTGTAGCATATCTACACGAATTTCAGGATTTGGAACTCTGCTGCACTGCGGATGTGTTTTTTTTCATGAGGATCTCGGTCTTTCTGCAGGCCAATTTCCTGAACTATCGAATAGATAGTTTGCGCGAAGTTCTAATAGCGATAATAACTTTCTTTTGGGAGTCCAAAACACTCCCCTAAAGTTCCATAAAAAAAATTCTCCTGTCTCCGCATCGTAGATATAGCTGAAAATCACAAAAAACGAAGCACTTCTTCAAATTTGAACAGCAAAAAATTTTTTTTTGGGATTTAATTGATCAATAAGTATAATTTAAAGCAAGTCGACTTATACCTGTATAGCGATAATTCCATTAAAATATTTTTTACCCTCCCTAATTGACTTTGAAGTTTCAAAAAATCGAAAAAAGTCGACTTTTAGATATTTTCTTGTGATCCAAAATCAATAAATAGTATATTGTGCTACAAGTGCGGAAAGTAGGCAGTTCCACACGAGTCTGAAGTTTGCTGTTCGAGCCGGAGGCGAGTCGAAGGGGAGTTGTAGGCGAGCTGTAATCGAGCCGAAGACAAGCCGGAAACGACCCGAAGATGAGCCGATGGCAAGTACTGTAAACTTCACAAGAGTTGCAACTGTCTACTTTCAGCACCTGTTGCACACGATATTTTTTGTAACAAATACAGAAAATTATCGATTTGAGAAACAAGAAGAATAATTTTTTTGGAAATTTATAGTAATTTTTGGAAGTTTATGGTAAAATTACCAAAAATTACCGAAAATGTCCAGAAATTTTCGGTGAATTTTTATATTACCGAAAATTTCCAGAAATTCAAGGTATCCAAAGGTTTTAGGAAAAAATCCGAAAATTTAAAAAATTTCCGGAAAATGAAAAATTGCTAAATTTCCAAAATTTCCGGAAATTTATGAAAAGTTGCTAAGTCATCGGAAATTTCAGGTATCCAAAGCTTTTTAGAAAGATTCCAAAAATTTCCAGAAATTTTTGGAATTTGCTCAATTTCCGGTGATTTATGGAAATATTCTAAATTGCTGGAAATTTCAGTTTGCCAAAGCTTTTTGGAAAAAATTTCCAAAATTTTTGAAAATTTATGGAAAATTGCTAAATTTATGGAAAATTGATAAATTTATGGAAAATTGCTAAATTTCACAAATTTCCGGAAATTTATGGAAAATTTCTAAATTTCACAAATTTCCGGAAATTTATGGAAAATTGCTAAATTTCACAAATTTCCGGAAATTTATGGAAAATTGCTAAATTTCCCAAAATTCCGGAAATTTATGGAAACTTGATAAATTACCGGAAATTTCAGGTATCCACAAATTTCTAAAATTTTCGGTAATTTAACGGGAATTGATGGTAATTTTTCAGTCATTTATGGTAACTTATCACTTCGAGTTTGTCCAATCACTATTCACTACTCACAATCGGTCTCTCAAGCGTAAAATCATAATGAAGTGAGGTTATCATTCCGGCAATCCTGGAAAGTAAATCTGAATCGGAATGCGCAAGCGCAACAGCAAGAAAAAGTAATCTGGCTCAAAGAGCGCAAGCGCAGCAGCTAGAAAAAGTAATCTTGCTCAAAGAGCGCAAGCGCAGCAGCTAGAAAAAGTCTTTTTCTAACTGCTTTTTACCACGGCTTTGGAATTGGTCACTTCCCGCACGCAATACATGCCTCAAAAAGCGAACATTTCGTGGTGCGTTACAAAAAATGATTTTAATATCGACATTCTGCATATATTATTGGTGTAACATATTAAAAATACTTTCTTCTTAACGTATATCAGACATTTCATGGTCAAATAGTCGAAAAAATTGCTGTCACTCTAAGAAAATAGCGAAAAAGTCGATTTTTTTCTCGATATTTTGAAATTTCAAGGATGCTTAGGTAGGGTAAAGAATATTTGAATCATTTTTTGCTATGTAGGTATAAATTCACTTGCTTTGAACTATTTTTTCTGATAATTTATCTACCGAAAATTAATTTTATTGTCAAATAAAGAGGAATATATCACTTTTAAATATTTTTTTGTAATTCGAAGTCAATAAAAAATATTTTAATGTCAACATCCCTTATATATTATTGTTACACCATATTGAAAATACATTCTCATCAACGTACATCACACATTATATGGTCAAATAGATGAGAAATGTACCATGATTTTAAGAAAATAGCGAATAAGTCTACTTTTTTCGATTTTTCCAAACTTCAAAGTCAATTAGGGAGGGTAAAAAATATTTCAATGTCATTATCGCTATGCAGATATGAGTCGGCTTGCTTTGAACTATTTTTAATAATAATTCAAGTATTAAAAAAAAATTTTTTGCTGTTCAATTTTGAAGAAGTGCTTCGTTTTTTGTAATTTTTAGCTATATCTACGATGCGCAGACAGAAGGAATGTTTTTTTATAGAACTTTAGTGGAGTGTTTTTGACTCCAAAAAGAAAGTTTTCATTGCTATTAGAACTTCGCGCAAACAACTTTTTTTTCGATACGCCCTAATGTACATATGTTAAGTTCCTTCATTCCGATTCAAGGGTAACTTTGAGCAGCCGCGCTCCTTCTTTAAATAGCACATCTAGAATTTTTCATGATAAGCAAAATTAATTCTAGTTGATGAATAATATAATTCTTATTAATTACCTAAAATAATTATACAGTGTTATGTAATATTTGAACCTATTTATTTCCACAAGAACATTTACATTTGTTATCAATGCAATATTGCTTGCAATTAAAATATATAGATTCCTGCCCTAATCCAGGATTCAAACTTGAAACAGAACGAAGAAATTAGGTTTGGAATTCGACATCGGTAAACTTTGCATGTCGAAGTTGTTAATTATAATATATTAATGTAAAAGGATGCTTTTTAAACTCCGAACTTCGTTTCGAGTTTGAAATAGATGACATGAGATATTGCACATTTATAAAAAAAATAAATTTCAATGTTTTTTTTTTCTGAAATTTAAAATGATATTCTTTAAAAATATATATTTTAAAAATACGTGCAACGTGATATTTTAATATCATACTGCTAGATATAATAAAATTCATGAACTGTTCCGTTCTGAAGCTGTGTAAAAAAGTAAAAATTATACACATTTTTCGTTAAAATTTTCTTAGAGCATTTATAATTTACATTTTTAGGTACTACATGCTAAATAAATACATCTACGTTTCAGTTTCTCATGAAAAAAAAATCGTTAATTCTATAGAGGGGGACGTAGTCAAGAGATACTTGAATTTTCAGTATGTTTTAAAAATAATCTTTGTGTTATCAAAGGATTCAAATTAGTTCTCAAGAAATACCGCATTTGGTCCAGGCTACAAGTGTAAAAGAATTAATAGTTGAATAAATATTAATTAGCGCAGAATGAACATAGGTCACAGTGGGATGTAAGTTGAGGTTTAAAAGTTACAAAACACGTTTACATACTTTTCGAAGAATTGTTTTATGATAATTCCTTCCAAAATCGTTTGAAAACTTTGGAAATAGTTTAAAAAATTTCTACATAATAGTAATTTGAGTGTCCCTATCGCCTTCTTACATTGTTTATCTAATGAATGATACTTAGTTTTTGTCATTCTTGACTTTGACGACGATTCTGTGCTTCAGAATGTGCATTGTGGCTCAATAAAAATGTTATAGTTTTTTTTTCACGAAAAGAGAGTTTTATTTATTCCCAAAATGCGTTCTCTGCATCTACAGACAACTAAAACGGGTTCGGGACTTGTTTAATGAAAAGCATCTGAAAGCTTGAGGTCTTCCGAATTTAACGATATGATCACTTTTATCCTAAAAATTTGTTGTCAAGAGTTAGAGGGCAAAACATCCCAAAAAAGGAAAAAACTGGGTTTTCCGGCCACAGTTTTCAAGCGTCGACTTTGATCTGTTCCCAAAAAGCGGTCGACTTTAGAAAAAATCTGAGGAAATTCGCAGATATTCTTTTAAGACTCTTCAATGCATATTTTTCAAAATTCTGAGATATTGAATAATTTACTTTTAACGGGTTTCCAACATTTATTAGTGTCAGAAATATTCAAAATAATATTTCTTGCGTAACAATGATTTTATCATAAATTTGATTATTGCACTGCACTCGCATCACAAAACTGCACATTTGAAGCCTCTATAAGGATGTATATGTTCATTTGTTCTCAAGATGAAGTATTTGTAAATAAATCCCCGTAAAAAGTAAATTATTAAATTTTTCTAAATGTGGAAAAATGTATAGCATTAAATAATGTTGAAAGAATATCTGTGATGTTTTTAGATTAAAAAAGGAGGCCGAATAACCCTGCTTTTTGGTATGTTTTGCCCTCTAATTACTGACCAATTTTTTTAGGATGAAAGTGATCATATCGTTCAATTCAGAAAACTTTAGCTTTGAGATGCTTTTTATTGAACAATTTAGAGGGTTTTTTGAGCGAGTTGCAATCAAATGAAGTGAGGGGCCTCCTCGACTTTTGGCCCCGACTTTAGTTGAGAGCATTTAGAAATGCCCACTCCTAGGTGCATGCGGTTAAAACGCCTGTTTGGCGTTTTCGGGTTAGAAGCCGAAAATATAGATCACAAAGAAAGTTCAATATCTGAAGCGCTAACGTCAATGAAAGATAATTAATTAACGATAATCAAAAAATAATAGTATGTATTCAAATTTTTGAAGCACAATCAATTTTTAAAATCACGCAAATACGGTGTACTATATTTCAAAATATTTTTGCTTGTTTTATTTTTTGAAATGTCTTGGAAATTGCATGATTGATTCCAAAATTGAGAAACTATTTTTTTTTAATATGTGTTTCAATGTGATTTAGATTCTTCTAACTGTAAGATGTATATTCAGTTTTAACATGGAATCACTTGCAAGTGATATCTTAACTTTACATACATAGAGATTGATAATAAGCTGAAAGTATAGAATTTTCATAATATTAGTAATTTTGACAATTGATTGAGTTATTTATATGAGCTTTATAAGAAATATAGCCGTGAAGTCTGAATCCCTTCAATCTCCAGATCCATTATCCAATATTTAAAAAACAAGAAAAGTTGCATGTAAGAAAATGTGTTCTTTATTCTTAAGAAAACTTCTACATTAGATGGAATTGAAATTTTATAGTAATGAATGAATAATTAACACTCTTTTCAAAAAAGAGTTTTCTAATCATTCTTCTTATTGAAAATTAAATTACATCGAATACGCTTTAAAAAATTATAAATTAACAAAGTCAGCTTCAAGAAATTCAATTCCCAATACCATAATCTTTTTAAATTCCGCAAGAAATCTTGTTCAACAGAACAGTTATACAAACTGGAACGAACAGTAAAAGATATTTGAAATTTTCTCGTGACTTGTTATTCGAGACGCGAGTTGATTTTGCGTTCTTCAGTGCAAATTGATTTTTCTAATCTCAGAAAAGAAGTGAAGTTGGGCGGAGTTTCTTTGGTGCCGACATGCCTGGCTAGTTACTCTTCAAAGTATATAAAGCTGGTATTTGATGCTCTGCGGTACAGTTTATATTTCTTAATTGCTACGAATCTTCCTTCACGGTAGAGAACTACGAAAGTGTATCGAAATGAGTGGCAAGATCTTGGTAAGGTGCTTAAAAAATACAGTGCCAAATTTTTCTAAAAAATGTGTCAGCGACTCTTTCATTTTTCAAAAAAACCCTTACAAATTTTTTAAATCTCGAAAGTTATCGGTATACATTCTATTTTATCTTAAAAAAAGAGTGTTTTATCTAAACGTGTGCAATTATTAAAACCGCATGTGACGCATCATAAAAAGTTATTAGTTTCTTTCCAAATTAATTGGAAATTGAAAGAGTTCTTTTTTTTGAGAATATTACCAAATTTGTATTTCCTGCTTTTCCAGTTGCAGTTTAGTTTGGCATTGTTGGTGCTGGCAGTTCTCTTGCAAGAAGAAATTGAAGCGTAAGTTTTTTCAAAAGATGTAAAAGCTAATAAATAAAATTATGAAAAATAATAAATTAATTTCGAAATTTTTATGAATTGAAAAGAAATTATCCTGAAAAATCTTACGATTTAAAAGACTAATTTTATTAATTCAATGGCGTTTTTAGTTTTCCTAACATTGATTGATTTTTTCCAGAAAGAAGGTCATAATCCATGTGCCCTACCACGTGAAGAATTTGAAGCACACTCACACAATTTACAAGATAATTCCACACCACGAGAAAAAAACCGAAGAACATAGTTTCGTCGATGGGAAAAATTACCAGTATCAAAAATGATAGTATCTTCAAAAAAGAGAAATTCAATTTTTAGACCCAAATATTCACACTATTAGTTGAAACCGATTCCAAAGAAAAGTGAGCACCATCGTACAAATCTACTCTATATGTTGTAATTTAGTATTTCTGTTGTACCATTGCTGTGTTAATTTATGTGTATAAATATATGATATGCATGATATGATAAGAAACCTCATGAAAATGTATCTAATGGAATAAAGTGTGCAGATAGCATATAATTTGTAGTTATATAAATAATAACCTACCTAATTAAAATTAATTAATCGGTTTTGTAATTCTAAAAAAATGATTTCATGAGAATATACGTTATAATTGTAGTAGATATTGTATATGATACAAATACTCATTGGAGAAAAGTGAAAATTCGCACAATATATTTTTTAGTTCAATTTTTATAGTTGGGATTGGATCCCCTTTGAAACAGTCAAAATTTACTATAATATATTTTGAATACATTACCATCTGAGCTCTGCCGTTCCTCCCATAATAATAAATTTATTGCAAATCAAAATATAAAATTATATACAAAATTTTTAGAATCTGTAACAAAGTTATTTTTTGTTTCTAAATAATAGCTGTCACACATATTACAGTTATTTATTTTATGATTGTCTTATTTATACTTTGCTTTCTAAAATGACCATGAAATTGATTTTACCATCATTTTGCCCAGAAACAAAGTCGAAGACAAATGAGATACTAAAAATCGGACAAAAAGGTGTGTAATTAGTTTAAGAAGTAAGTTTCTTTATTGTTTTGTTTATCTTTCAATTCTAAAATAAATACTATCCACATCAAGCATTTTTTACACATAAAAGTCATTCTTCAACAATTTAGATTTTATTGTCAACATTTATGCGAACTATTTATGAGGTTTGAAATAATGGAATATCAAATATGATCTCAATTTTAGGAGAAACAAGTAGTGTTAATTACTATATTAAATCGAAGAAAAATAAAACTTGTTTTCAATTAGAACAAATTGTACTGTAAAAAACTGTTAGAGACTTTTTAAAACATTTTAGAATACAATTGATCTGTTCTCCCGCAGGTTTGCGAGAAGACTGATCATAATATTTTATTACAAGGCCTAAGAGTCATTCTGCAAGAAGAATAAAATAAAGGTTTCCACGCCCCCGGACAAAAACTCAACATGCACAATTCGAGAAAGCATTACACTTTCTCCGAGGAATTTTACTGAGGAAAGAGAAAAAGAAGATCGTTTATTCACCTGCTTTGTCTCAATCTTCAATAATTGCATATTAAACGCATCAATGATGTTCAGAAAATAATAAAAAGAATATTATACTATAAGAAGGATGATGCCACAAGAAGTTTTTTTGGTTTCCTTGCGGATAAGATAATTATTTTTCTGCTTAAGTAAAAAAAAGAAATATTCAGTGTCTTAGTAACGTACTCCTCATAAATCTCAATTTCATGTTCTGAGCTAAAAACACAGCAAATGAAGATTAGAAAACAGCTCGAATGAAGCTCATAAAATAGACTTAAATATTAACGAAGTGTCTGGTCGACCAACTCTTCCGACGAATATTCCAAACCAATAATTAAATCTATTAGATTTTTTCACTTTGCTTTTTTATTGCTTTCTGTATAGATTTTTCAATTTGACTAACATTTGTAATAATTTTACAAATTAGACTATTGAAATGTATTATCTAAAATTTCACGCCTACCCTGAAAGGGAAATGGCTTAATGGTATAATAATAATAATAATTTGAATGATACATTTTCATTTAAAATCATTCCTGTGAAATATTATTGATTTTAATATAGATTAATAATAAAACTAATAATCAACGTAAGCCCGTGTAGAAAATTATCGGGCAGACTTGCGCCCAGTTAGGGCATTGTCTAGACCGTCTAATCTAGAGGGTCTTTTTGGGCCCTAATCGGTTGCTCGCTAGCCCATCATGACCAAAAAAGTTTCTAAGTATCCAATCCAAATATCTTTTTGCTTATTTCCAAAAATAGCCAGGGTGCTTAAAACAACCAGAGGCGAAAAATGAACATTAAAACAAATGAATTTTTCTCTTCATCATCTAGTTAGTCTTTTCGGGCCCTAATCTGGTGCTGCCTGGCCCGTCATGACCAAACATTTTTATAAGTGCTTAACTCAAATATTTTATTGCAGATTTCCGAAAAGAGGCAGGTTTTTAAAAGTATCAAAGACGAAAAGTGAATAGTAGAAAAAAATGCATTTTCTTCTCATCATCTATAGTCAGTCCTTTCGGGCCCTAATCGGGTGCTGGCTAGCCCGGCAGGACTAAAATATTTTTTTAGTGTCTCATTCAAATATTTTGTTGTACATTTCTATAGAGAGCCAGGGTGTTTAAAAGTATTGAAAATGAAAAATGAATTTTTTCTCATGATCTAGTCAGTCTATTCGGGCCCTAATCGATAGCTGGCTAGCCTATCAGAACCAAAAATTTTTTCTAACTTTCGAATCCAAATATTTTTTGCACATTTCCCAAAATATCCAGGGTGCTTAAAAGTATGAAAAAATGAAAAATGTGCATTAAAAACAAAGAATTTCTTTTCTCGTCATCTAGATTCTATACAGTCTTTGAAATAATTTTTATTGTGAACCGTCTAAAATAGATTTTCACAATACCGACTAGCTAGCTCTAGGTTAGTTCATCCAGAGTAGCGCTAAATAAGCTTGTCCAGACCAGAATTTGACCACACAAAAACCATTCACTTCTACTTAGCGCCATAATAGACCGCCTCGACAGGGCCACATTAGCGCGCTATGGGCCAGGCGACCGAAATTTTGGCCAAAATTCAAAAAGTCTACGGATTTGGCTAAAAATAGATACTCGGCGGTTTTTGGGCTCGCTGATTACGAATATGCAGTCAAAAATTCAAAATTCAAAATGGCAGACTCAATATGGTGGCGAAGATTTTGAAAAATATATGGAATCGACTCAAAATAGTTACTCGGGGGTTTTTGGGATTGCTCATTACAAATATGTAGTCGAAAATTCCAAATAAAAAATGTCGGACTCAATATGACGCCGGAAGTGATAAACAAAATTATGTTCACGACATCAAGTTATATTAATTTAATAATATCAGACCAATTTAACTGAAATTAATGATAATTTTACACTATATAATATTACAATTATTATTAATTCATTATTATCAACAATATTTAATTTAATTACTTCACAATAATTAAGATGATTGTTTATTTGTAAAAATATGAAAATATTTCAGATCTTCTCTATATTGGGTGTAAGAGTGAATTGAACGTTTTTGCGGGTTCAGGAAAGAAGCTCGCGTGTTCGGCTGCTTGAAGCAAATTTTTTCTTTTGCAAGTGAAAACGGGCAAAATGGGGCACATCAGGCTTGAAGGATACATCATAGTGAATGAAATGGTACCTCATTTTTCTCATTTGCGTGTGAAGTTTTGCAGTGGAGAGAATCGAAAGCGCGCACTTGTATACCATTAAGCCATTTCCCTTTCAGGGTAGGCGTGACACTACCCGATTCGGGTAGTGTTTCTAGGTGGATAGTTTCTTGTAGTAAATAACTACAAGTGTGGGCTCACCACACCCACGATGTGCCAACAGCACGCAGTATTCTCGAATGGTCACCCATCCAAGTACTAACCGCCCCCAACGCTGCTTAACTTCAGTGATCTGACGAGAACTGGTTTTTTCAGCGTGGTATGGCCGTTGGTGAAAGTATCAATTTTATGTTTTGAGCTAAAAACACAGCAAATGAAGATTAGAAAATAGCTCGAATGAAGCTCATAAAATTGTGAAAAGTATTAATTGACGACTAGATGCATTATGCATACTATATACTTCTGTATAATGTTTTACAGATATTGCAGTCATTTTGTAACCTTTCAAGACATATTAAACCAGAAATGTATTTAAACAAATTTATATTCAGAAATAATTTGAAAATATATTACTTTTTGCATTAAATCGCACATTATTGATTTTACATGATTTCCCATGATCAACACAACACGGATTGATATTAACAATGCATATATATGTAAGAATCGGGTTTTGAGTACTTTGAACTATATGTATACAAAACAATAAATAGTAGCCTGTCTTCAAACTCCATAGTTTGTTTTTGGCCAAAATTTCGGTCGCCTGGCCCATACGGTCCATCCTGGCCCCAAATTGTTTCCCGGTAATTTTCTACACGGGATTCCCAAAAATGTAAGGCCCAGAATAAGGTTCTAAGCACTAAGTTTAGGGCCATAAGTCGTAAGTTCATAAACCCCAAAATATAAGACCCAAAATATGAGTTCCAAAAAACATACGGACCAAATACGACGGATGGACGGCAAATGTACGGATATCTGACCAAATATATAAGGATTTCAATCCGCGTCTACGAAACCCTGAAAATACTTTGTACTTTTTAACAAAAATTAGTGGTTTGATCATAAAATAATGGCCCAGTGGGCACCTGGACATCCTAAAGACATCCTCAGTATGTACCTTTATGTCATGTGACTTGACGTCTTCAAGACATCCTTTGGATCTTTTTTCATGTCTCTAAAAGGCCCTCAGGACGTCCTCAGGAAGTCCTCAAGACGTACGTCAGAAGACGTTTAATAGACAACTTTAGGACATGTGTGCCCACTGCGGGCTTGCAGTTATGTCGAAAGTGAAAATATTCAGGCTATATAGTTTCTAGGTGACAATGAACTTGGTGTGACATTTTTTTTCTTTATTTCTCGGGTAATTCGCGAGTGATGAAGCACATCGTACCTTTTATTTCGCACAATATAGCGAAAGTGCTTATCATCCGTAAACTACCAGAGATTCCTTCACGGCTACTTAACAAGAAATTGACAACTATAAACTCAACAAATGACAAAAAAGAGAGCATATAAACGAAGAGACAACGAAATCACTTCAATCGCTCTTAGGACGTCGTTCTCAGAACTCTGAAATTGTGTTTTAGGATTGTCAAACTCAAAGAAAAATGGTGCGAACGTGTATTTGTGATTCATATTAAAATTTATCTTATCATAATAGTGATCATTAATTAAATTTTGCAAGTTATTATTTGTTGCATTTTCCAATTATCGATTTAATACATTAGGAATGTGTAATATATAATAAAAGTATAGTAAAATTGTTTTAACAATTCAAAGTTACATACGTTAAACTATAATAGATATAAATTAAACTAATTTTAAGAAATTGATATGTGCTTCTTATGTACATAACATTTTTAATTTTTAAATTGCAGATTCTTTAAAGATTGTATAGTATTCAAGAACAGGTTATTGATTTTCTTATCAGTAGTAGGGTATATGAATTTTAGTTCAATATTTTGTATTTCATTTATTTTTATATTTTCAAATTGGAAATCGAGTAGTGTTTTTTTAATAATATCAGTATTTCAAGGAATGTGATTTTTATATCTGATGTGTTGCAGAGAATAACAGCTCTAATAATTGTCGTTTTGCTACACATGATTCTGGGAGGAGACAGTAAGAAGGAACAGTATGTACATTCTTGCATAATTATTTGTTATCTTCATATAGTTATAAATTATTCATGTTACAATATAGTTAATTCTAATTTCAGAAGAGAGAAAATTTGAAGTAAATTATTATTTTATTATATATAATAATCTACGATTAATTCATTTTCTCCGCATTGAAGCTTCTGTGTTTCGCTCGCTTTTCGCGTGTGCTTTGTCTAGCGACTTTTTTTATTAGTTCAATGTGAAAGTTTATTAGTAAACGTCAATTTAAGATCTTATAACATTTTCTTCAACATGCATTTTTTCCTCTTTCATGAAAATACTTTGTCACTGATTTCCAAGTTATTAATTTTGCACTTTATAACAAAATGAGTGATTTCTAAAAAGCGTGATGCAAAAATTGAAAATAATTCATTTTTAATGACTTAGATTCAAAATCCTAATTCAAGAATACTTAAATTTCAAACGAAGTTTGGCTTTGTTTCATCTTCAACGTTTCAAGTTTAAAGTCATTCATTCTTAAAGTTTCCAATTCGAAATCATGATTTTCAGCGTTTTTAAATTTGTAAATCTTTAAAGGTTTATATTTTTAAATTTTTAAATTTTAAACGGTGAGAATGACACTGAATTTTTTTTACATAAATATTACTTTTTTATTAGAAAAATGTATTCATTAATTTTTCATGTCACTAGATACTTCATGATATAATAGATACCTGATAATGTTTTGTATCAACTTTAAAAACGTTATGATTATAATTTTCGTCTTCATAAGCTTAAATTTGAACATATTGCTTTTTAAGTTTCATAAGTTTTGTAATTTTTTATAATTCATTTCTAAATATTATATTTTTACGGGCATTATATTTCAACTCTTCAGTTTTGCAGGTTTCCAAATTCAAATTGTTACTACTCTAAACATGTACATTTTTATTGAACACGATTCTTTTTTATAGATATTAAGAGAGTCATAAATCGTTGACAAATATGGTATCCACACAAAACCTACCGAACACTTATTTTTAATACTAAATAATAATATATCTATTTTTTAACCTGACGGCACTGAAAAGAAAAAATCGGAGTTTTTTTCAGATAAAAAAAGAAAAAAAGAACCCTAATTTCGAGAAAGATTCAATTTATTTTTCATTTTCATTTTTGAAGGCCAAATATATATATTTTTGAACTGTGCTTATTATTAAGGGAAAGTTTCTACACTTTCTAATACTTGTTTCCAGAATTTTTCGAATTTGACTAAAAACTGTTCAATTTTTCAGGTTTCAAATTAAAGAATATAAGGAAAATACGTTTCAATTCAATAAGTTTGAGAATAAGCAATTGAAAATTAAGAGATTTAGAAAGCAACATTTGCAAATTGAAGCTTTAAAAACTAAGTAATTTTGAAGAGGCTTTGGAAATGAAACTGTTTTAAAATTAATTATTGAAAGCTGCACAATTTTAAACATGAAAATCATATAAATTATTCATATAATCAGTTCAATCAATTAATAATTAATTAATTAATTCAATTCAATAATCAATTCATATAAATTTTCCAATTTAGAAGTAAATTCGAAACAAAACTTTTATTTTCCAATTCAGAAACAAATTAAATACCAAAATTTCCTCCAACCCAATTAAATTAAAAAACAATTCCTCTTTCGATTCAGAAAAAGGCTGAAACTAAAATAATTGAATAATTTTGTGTGATATTCAATGTGTGGCATTTAAAGAGATTGGATAGTTCATTTTACTGAAAACTTAAAAAATTATAGTAACAACGCAGTTTTAAATTACCAAAAGATCGTAGTTGAGAAATAATGCCCCATACATTAAAGAGCTTCTCATTTAAAATTTTACATAATTAAAAGTTTAATAAATTGATAAACTTAAAACGTGTTTAATTTTAATATTAAATACTTTAAATTTAGAACAGTTCTAAAGCTTTCATTTTGTAGTTAAGTATGTAGTACCTAATTTAAAAACTTATTTAGGTTTGAGTGTTTAAATTTTTTAATTTTATTGACCTAGAAAAATTTTGGTTAACCGAGAAAAGACCAAAAATTTTTTGTTGTTTTTAGAGGCCACCCTGAAATATTTATGTTGAGAATTTGACTGCTAAGAAGAAATTTATCGCGCGTATAGCGCGCGAATCATACTTGCTATTGTTTAAAATAATTTTTTATTCTTAAAACAGAAAAACACTGCCTCTTTTTCATATTTATCATTTTTCAAGGTTTTAGGTTCTACAAAACCTCTGTCAAATATCTTTTCCGTCCATTGGTAAGCGTAATTTATTTCGTCATAACTTTAAACATAAGGCGTAAACAAAAAGAGGATTTTTCTTCTTTCCGAGAATAAATCCAACAATTAATATTCTATCATTTCATTGAGTAAATTAGTTTGAATCCTTTCAAAAATGTTGTAAAAACTAAACATTTGAAACTTTGTTGTTATGGGTTTTTATATTGTTTGTATTTTAAATATTCCGAAACAAAAATCCAGACAGGCGAACGCGTAAGTTGCGCGCGTGCATTTACTGCTAGTTTAAAATCATTTATATATAATTTTCAGTATGATTTATTAGTGAATTTGTATAATCAATCAAAATTCGACGTAACTCTGATGTTTGAAATTTGACCAGGCATTAAACCGACAGGTTTACTACCTAGGTTTTTAAGTGGTGGAACAATATAGGTATATGTGTAATCACCTAATAAACATGGCATCTGTTCCATTTTATATCCTGAGGAAAAAAAATATATTTCATAACATTGCAATTTTCTTTCGATATTGATTTAAATATTTATATTGTGCTCTAATTTAAATAATTTGATACAAAATATCCACTTTTATAGTTATTAGTTTCGAATAATAAATGTAATTATTTCATTATTATTTAATAAATATCAATATTTTTTCGAATAATAGGGATTTATAAAATATTGGTTTTCCATATATTTTAATGAACTTGATAATTATATAGAATACATTCATTTATATATAGAATTCATTGGACAATTTTTTGAAATGCCCATCAAAATTGCTTAAAATCTCTGTTGAACTTTCGTGTAATATGAATGTTAAAAAAACTTTGGTGAATAACAAATTTCTGTAGGATTTGCATATGATACTGAATTCCATTGACCTTTCATGGAGTTTCTCTAGACATTCTCTAAAATATGTGTAAATGACCTAAAAGTATGGTACAAAATATCTTTCAATACCGCGAAATATTTTCTTTTTTGAAAAATTATGTATTAACTCTTTTTAAGTTTTTGTAATCAAGCTATTTTTTAAATTCCTTTTTGTTTCTTCGAATTTTTTGGAATATTCAGGACACGTTATAAATTCTTTTAAACTATTTTCGCAAAATTCTTAGCATTCTCTTAAAATCTTTTGCAGGATATATATTTATATATATATATGTGTGTATGTGTATGTATAATTTATTTAAAAAAAAGGGTTAAACAACCACCGCAGGGTCCCACTGAGAGCAACTGCCATCTAAAAAATTACACCGGATCCCAGTAGAACCGCGGTAAATCACACTTATGTCCACGTCTCACAACCGTGAGATGGGTGGTCACAGGGCACGATGAAATCACAACGACAGGCCGGCGAAACCCTTGTGTGTCTTGAGGACACGAAGCGACCCAAGCATGACAGCTTTCTGCATCCATCTCGCAAGTGCCTTGGCGTATTTTTGGCACGCGGGTATGGCTTTAAGGTTACGAACCAGTGATAGTTTCGCACCTTCGAGAGCACCTATCACAAGGACAATTACTTGTACCAAATATTTTGGGTACAGTCGTTGCAGCTCTCTTTTAAGGTCTTGATACCTCTCCTCCTTTTCTTTTTCCTTGGCAGTGATGTTGTATTCGGGCGGAGCCGAGAATTCGATCACGAATATAGTTCGTTTTTCGAAGTCTCGGAGAACGATGTCAGGCCTCGAGTGTGCAACGGAGACTGCTGTCCGAAAATCGTAGTTCCAGAAATATATATATATATATATATATATATATATATATGTGTGTGTGTGTGCGCGTGTGTGTGTGTGTGTGTGTGGGGGGGGATACAGCGGGTGTCTGATATTTCAGCACAAGAAAAAACAGTTTTTACTTTTTTACAATCTTACAGATATCCGCTTGATTTTTATGTTTCAGTGTGCATTTCAAGATTCATGTTCCTGAAATAATAAAGCACCACTTCCACACACAAACAGTTTTCATCCACATACATCCTCCCCCCAAAGATCATTCGAAAAAAGGTCATAAAGATAAATTAAACCATTACGAAGAAAGTAACGTAGAAGACTGGAGTTCCTACAATTCCTATGATAATCATGGAAATCATGAAGAATATGGTGTAGATGGAAAAGTCCATAAGAAGGGTTACGAAGAAGAGAATGGAGCGAAAGGCAATAATCTTCACAAGGATAATTATAATTCTTACTTACCTACTTCGTACGGAGTGACAGGTTCTGCCAATTCTTATAATGACGCAGCTCAGCCGAATTACAATAATAATAACAATCCTAATTATAATCAAGCTATTAGGTATTCTCAATATGATTCTGGCCAAGGTATGATTGGATATATGACCCCTCCACAGTATGCTATTCACGAAGAAGTCGATGATATTCCAAATAATAATATTGAATATGATGTTTATGAAGAAGGCCATAAAAGGGGACTTCAGTCTGAAACTGGACATCTTATTACGAAGAATTTAAAAGATTTTTACGATGACAAACTCAATGAGGCTGAAGAATTTAAGGAAGATGAATATCACAAGGAGTATGATCAACGTAGTGGTCATGGAAATCATGCAAACTATGATAAGGAAATTGGTCACCTGGATCGAGCTGGTCGTAAAAGTGCACAAAAGAGGGTTTTCACTCTTAGAGTGATTCCAAGATAAGTGTTTTTTAAGTTTGTGTGTCTGTATAAATAATTTTAGGTCTGGAAATTGATGAAAGGTGTGATTGCAAATTTGAATTACTTCCTTTAATCGCAATATTTTTCTAATTTGTAAAAAGTGTATGTAAGTTGATGAGAAACAAAAATATTTTGTTAGTCGTATGAATGTAGTGAGACTCTAAATGTTGATATTGATCATTCAACAAAATCTCAATGTTTTTTATATATTTTGATATTCAAACAACCACTGTATGTTTTTGTACTTAGTTATCATTTATCTTCCTGCATGAGAATGTTATATACGTCTCGATGTTTAATAAAAATGTACAAATCAGTTATATAGTTTATTATAAAAATGTAAAAAAAGTAACAAATAACAATAATTAACAGTACAATTTTTTATGAAAGTCGTATCACAACATTAGAATTTCCATTGGCATTTGCTAACACGAGACTAGTTTCAGATTAAAAGGTAAAGGTACTTTTTGCAAATGCAATTAAAGTCACTTATAGTGATATATCGAAAATTGGAAGTGATCATTCTTACTCGAACTTTCATAAAAAAAATTAGTAGCCTCCTGATATTTCTTCGTGACCACCAGACATTGCCACACCTCCTCCATGTATGCCAAGATCATTACCGCCATCTTCAAATCCATGACCTCCAAAACCACCATGACCTCCTTGACCTCCGTGGCCTCCAAGGTCAATAGGATGTCCTACAGTATACCCCAAGACTTCATATTTGTCACCACCGCCACCTCCATGATGAATATGCTTCGTAATTGTGTGGGTGTGCTTGATCTTTTTGATATGGTATGGCACGTGAATTATTACGTGAGCACTGAAAAATACAAAGAAGTTAGTTTTTTGTTCTTAATCGAGTGGTACATCTCTTTTCCAATAGATATGCAAACGTTGTTGAATTCACCTTGCAATTACTTAAAATAACTGTATAATCACTTGGAATCAAGTGCAATCACTTGTAATATTTCTGAAATCACTCGGAATTTATAGTACAATCACCGGCAATTACTAGATTCGGCTGAAATGATTTAAATTTACCTACAATCACTCCGCAATCACTCTGCATTCACTACATTTCGCTGAAATCACCTATATTTGCAGTCACTTCAATTTATTAAAAATCATTCTTCAGTTACTTTATAGTTACTCTGCAAACACTTCTCCATCACTACATATGCCTGAAAGTACTTGCAATCATATGCAATCACGTATATAATCATGCAATCGGTGAAAATCGGAAGCTATGTAACACAGTAGTACTATCCTATTTTTTCAAGAGATTTTATCCACCTGATGGTAAATTTTGTTGCAGGTAGATCCTGCAATGAAATCTGGTAAGAAGCTACATTTTTTCTGATATCAGATTTTACTTTCTTTTTACCTATGAGAGTAAAATTCCATTGAAAGAAAGAAAGTTTCATTGAACTAAGCCTTGAATGGAATAGTTATTTTTGTGGAACCCTTTGGTAGAACGATTATTATTGTTATGATTATATTGTAAAAGGATGGAGGTAATTGCTATGAGTTTTTATAAAGAGACTGGAGAAAGTTGCCTAACTTTGGCCATATTTCAATTGAAGCACTTTCGATACTACAAGAAATTCTTTACTTTCCGCGTCCAGTAAGAAGTAACTCGAATTTAGTATTTACTTTCATTGGATAGATGGTAGAAAGCATGTAATTTTTAACTTGATGTGTCTTAACGAAAGTATCTTTAGTCACATCACTGTTCTAGTTTTAGCCACTTTTTCATATCGTGTTCTAATTAATCAATTGATTCGTATTAAACTAATTTCTAGTGCCATCCATCACTTTTTTAAGTATCTTTTTTTGAATACTCAGTAGTTTTAATAGAGTGTTACATTATATTTGGAACTCGATTTGGAATCTATTGTTTATTAAGTTATTTCAATTAAAGTTTTTAATGTTTCACACGATTTTTTTCAAATTGAGTAATTGGTAATTTAATATAAGGAACAGTTATGTTTAAATTAAGAAATTTTGCAGACAAAATTCTTAAAATTTTTTTACAAATTTAACGCCAAGAACCGAGAAAGACCAAATTTGGTTATTAGAGTTTAATGTTGGACTTTAAAGAGGAATTTGAATTTTGATTCAATCTAAATTTGATTTTTTCATTTGGTAATAATTCTCAAACAAAATATTTACTTCAGTTTTTATTTACCGGCACTCCTTAAGCTTGTTCCATTTGGTGAAAAAATTTATATTTTTGTTTTCGTCAAAAAAAAGTTTAAAACGAGGTGCTGGGACCTTCACAGTCCCAAAATGATTCCTAACTATTAACCCTATTGCTTCGGGGTCAGCCAAGGGGGTTTGGGCTTGGGATTCCTGGGTCCCACCCTGAAGCCAAAGGGTTAATTAAAATTAATTTCCGAAAAAATAATACGTTTTTTTTGCAGGAAATACAGCTGATAGTACCAGACGCCGACAGAAAAAAACTTGACCCAATTAAAGCTTGTATATTTTAGTATCTAAATAAATTGCTACGATTCAGAAAATTGGAATGAAAGATATTTATTCATGGTTAGAGGTAGTACTTTTTGTCTTATTGGGTCAAGTTTTTTTCCTTCAGCGTCTGGTACCATCAGTTGTATTTCCTGCTCGGCACTTATTATTTTTACGGCAATTAATGTTGATGAATAGTTTTATTTTTATTCATTAAATTTTTATTTATTTATTTTTTTATCATTTTGCGGCGGTTTAGGGCCCAGGACGCGGTTTGAACTTTTTTTATCAATAAAACAAAAATGCGCATATCTTTTGTCAACAAATAGGACAAGTTTAGGGGGTGTGTCATAAAAAAGAAAAACATTGGGGTTTTTGAGGACACCTTAGTGTCCATGCAAAATTTTCGAAATTTCTAGAAGGAGCAAAATACTATTTTTTATAATGACGTCATAAATTGTATTGTGCTATATAGCATATATAGCATATAGTTATAGATGTCAATAATCGTTGGCAACAGAAATTTTGGTTACAGGCTTCCTAATCTACTTCGTTATTTGAAAATAAAATTAAAACTTACTGTCCACCACCATGTCCATCTCCTTCTACCAGACTCAAGGATGCTATAACCACGAGAAGAACGATTAGCTGTAATAAATGAAAATAATTATTTTCAATTGGCGAAATTTTATTTGAATCAAGTAAAAAATATGTAAAATAGTATATTTATGAAGGTCGAAGCGTTTTATTCTTTGTAGTGTCGAGACACAACCCACTTCCCCCTTCAATTTCCAGGTTTGTACGCTAATACTTGACCATGCTATCATCGTTCATAAATTTGGCCTTTATTATTTGATTTTTGAATTAATTTCTACAATATTCCATGTTTTCAAATTCTTTTTGAATTATTATCAAAACCTTTAAAACTCTTAATAATTTCTGAAACTCCGTGAGGATTCTAATAATATTTTGAATTACATTTAAAATCCCTCAGTAGAGGGGCATTGGCATTCCTACTTCAAGATTCCAGTTACCGACTTTCGAGATCTTTTGGTAGTTTGTTTTCTCGCTGAATTTAAAAGCTCCTAGGTAGCTGTTGCAAATAATGACTGAAGTTTTTAAAGAATAATTCCTCAAATTTATAGGAAATGTTGTTATCATGATGTTATCAATAAATACAGCATAGAAATGAACCCTCAAAAGTTTTCGAATTCCGATAAATTTCGGTAACAGAAATTATTAATTAGGAACGCTCTGGCCTGTTATAGAATTGTTTGTAATTTTGTTATAATACTAAAAATGTTGCAAAACAGTAAGTATCTACAACAAGTTTGTAATTCCTGAATAATATTTTTTAATTTAAATAAGCTTACCGAAATACTCGGCATCATCCTTGCACGATTTTTTAAAAAGACTTGAACTTGCACTGCAAGTGGTCGAACTCCTAGATCTGATCTGCCGAATCGTAGCCCGCGTATTCCATTTATATATACAAGATATAGCAACATAAGAATGCCAGCTAACAATATACCTACTCCATACAATACGTAGAAGATTGTGAAAGGAATATGAAACTAAAAAATCATCAATCTAAGAGGAGATTGTCCATTTTTCCTTGTTGTTCGGAACCCCCATTATATATCCCCCGTAATGTACTTTGTTATTGTGTTTATCCAGTTGGGCGTGTATATAATTTTTACAATTACTGGATTGCTTCCTCGCCTGCCTTTTAAAACCTTTTTTACCTTTTCCTAGCCAGGGAAAATGCACTATGGTCAGTGAACGTTCAAGATCAAGATCATGGTCGTCATGCAGGTTTCACCTCCGTATTGTCTGTGCAACCCAGTCAATTCAATTCAGAGTGCTACACGAAAGTCACATTGTTTCAGACAATAGAATAACAGAATTAAAATATTATTAAAAATCGATAAGCGAAGCGAAACGACTGTCAGTTTCAACTTTTATTTCGACACGAGATTTCTAGTTGAAAAAGTATAGTACTTTTGAATAAAAAAATTATTCATAACGTTACTGAAGATTTGTTCTCTACACAGAAAAAAACTGAGGCTACGAAATGTTGCAGGAAGTCGGTCAAGTAGGGTAAATGTGAGGTGGTTACTCCAAACTCTTTGAACGATTACCTGCAATGTTACGTACCCCCAGTTTTTTATGTGCACCTTTTTGAATACATTTCCAATTTGAGGGTAAAACAACGTTTTTTGAGGATATCTTCAGATGATTCATGAAACCAGCATAAAAGTGATTATTATTACATATGAAAACATTTTTCAACATTTGTAAATAAGAACTATCCTGAAATTCAGCATATTTATGACATTGGAGATAAAAAGGAAAATATGAACGGAAATAAGCCGTAGGAGATGCTTCAGACTTGTGGCCTCTCAAGTGTGACGAAGATGAATAATCTTCTTGTACTTTATTTGCTATTCTGTTCATAAATGTAAGAACGCGTCTGCAATGAAAATACAATAAAATTATTATGAGTTCCGGAACTGACTATAAGTTACGGTTCATAAGATATTTACAATCTTCAACAGACACAAAGTGCTTTTCTGCATGTAGATCTTCTCCAAGCTTCCTACTTAGAGTACACAGCTTTAGAATTAAAAACTATATGAATAAATAAGTTCCAAATCCTACAGAATGAACAAAAAAAGTTTTCTTCAATCGGTTTCTACATATAAAATTTTGATCAAATTAGAGAATTGTATGTTCCCCACAAAATCTGCATTGAAGATGTGAGAACATTACGAAGAAATTATTTATGTGTAGGAGGAAGGGAAAACTAAATATTCTTTATCCAGTTTTATATCTGAAACATTTTTAAAATGCGTATTTTTACAAAATCGCAAAAATATAGTAAAAGCTTTTTTTACCTGTTAAATATGTGCAATATATGTATTCTTTGATGTGCTAAGATTTCGAAAAAGGTTTGCACTAGATTTTAAGAATTTATGAAAATATAAGAATCACAACTGGATAAGAATCAAAGATAAAATTAGTTCTATACTACGTGATAGAAAATTTACTCAAAATTATAGAATTATGGTCAGTATTCACAATGTTTCAGGGATGTAAACTTTTTTTCAATATCTGTGTTTGAGGGCGAAATAACCAAATAATGGTCCTTATCCAATTGTCATTCTGTTCATTTTGAAATTAATTTTCATGAGTGAAAGGAGAAATTATTTATTATTTTATTATTATTAGTTGAAAACCTAAAAGCCGAATTCCTGAAAATTCGTCCTCATCCAGTTGTCATTCTTATGTCTTCATGTACATTTACGGGCGTTTTCCAGGAAAAGTGCCTTTTTCCTGTTACCGTGCATTTAGCGGTATTCCTACACTTGCAAGTCAAGTTATACTACATGCAAATTTACAAAAAATATACCTGTATACTATTTGCCACCGTTTTTAAGAGTCAAATCCCCCCCCCCCCCCATCATATGTGCGTGTCAGTGCTGGTATAAGGTAACTCGGAGCTTGGGGCTGCAGCTTTCTTGGGGGTCTCTTCGGGACAAATTAAATAAATAAAAATTTATCATTTAAATAAATGAAAAAATAAGGTTCGTTGAAGTAATAAAATAAAAGGAGAGATGAAACGTTAATATGCAATACGTCTGAACCAAATCAAATAAAGTTTCTAATTAACGCATTGAAAGGAAATCTGCTAAGCTTTACTGTCTGGTAACAATTCCTCAATAGGTTTTACCTATATTATGTAATTTCTATAGATTTTTTAAATTGATAATTTTGATTCTAAGGATTTCAAAACATATATACTCAGATTTTGATGAAAAGCATATTGAAAGAAAGCTAAAAATGTTCAGTTAATAATTCAGTTCAGAAGTTAGATTCGTCATGTTTTGCAATTAAATAATTATTTTAATTTATCATTCAATTGAATTTTTTTTAAATAAATGAATTTGTAACCAACAATGTTATATTGAAATTTTCAACCCAGATAGATTAAAATAACAACGAAATACTTTATTTTTGTCGAAAAAAATTATTTTTCATGAAAAAATGTGCATTAGGTAGTTAAATTTTCAACTAAAAGTGAAGAATTTTTAAACAAATCGTTGAATTTTCATCAAAAAAAGATGATTTCTCAACAAGAAAATAAATAGTTGACTTTTGATCTGAAAATGATTTTTTTTTCAACCAAAAATAGTTGAATTATCAACCCAAAAGAAAAAGGAACCTTCAATAAAAAATTTCAATTTTTAACCAATAAAGAGGAATTTTCATCCAAAAAATTCATTTCCAACTAGAAATGAATTATTAACTTCTGAACCAAAACATTATTATTTTCCAGTTAAAAATAGTCGATATATCAATTGAAAAAAGGAATATTCGATAAACAGAAATAGATTTCCAATAAAAAATCGTTTAATTTGCAACCAAACGTTTAAATTTTTAACAAAGAAATGACTTTTTAACCAAAAATGTAATAGCTGAATTTTCAACCGCAAGTTTTCAACCAAATTGTTGAATTTTCAATCAAAGAAGATGATTTCTCAGTGTGGATTCGATCCACATAATTCATTTGTTTTGTAGATGTGTGTGTGTGTGTGTTTGTGTGTATGAAAGAGAGAGGGGGGTGGGGAGAGAGAGAGAGAGAGAGATATATATATAGAGAGAGAGAGAGGGGGGGCGAGAGCGAGAGAGAGAGAGGGCTGTGCTTGACGACGACTGAAGTCTGCTACTGCAATAAACATTGATTGTTTGAACGTGACTAACTGCTACCTTTATGTGAGAAGTTGTAGGCTCCGGAAGCTACGATAATGGTTCTTTAAAAGAAACCAATCCCGACGCAACTGGAACGTGTACGTCATCCGCTTCTGCTCCTTCTGTCCTAGAAGGTAAGCAAGAGCAGGAAATTTACGCGAGAAAACATCGGGCAACACTGTTCCTTGGAGTCA
>CAKNYM010023091.1:0-15429 GCA_932195095.1 Andricus curvator | reverse complement strand
AGCTCAACAGTGCATTTGTTGATTAGGTTCATTTAAATAAGCATCAACTGTTATTAACTGACTAAATATATGATAACTAGGTGTCATTGCCGAGTAATTTTTGGTCGATTTCGTAGGAAAAACTTTATTTATTACATCATAAATATCTGATGTCGAGAATGGCTCATAAAATTTGTTTATAGAATAATAAAAAATAAATAACTTTCATGAGTTCAATATGAAAACTCTTTGTCTATACATTGTTGAGATTTAGTGCGAATCATGTGACGAATCGCAGCCAATCCCCTTGAAACAATTTTCGTGCAACTATTCCTATTTTAGTTTTCCAATTCCACGCAATGGGAACCCAATTATTTCTAGGGCCCCATGGTATTGATAATTCAGTTGGAAAATATCATGCGTATTAAAAATGAAATGAATTTTTTTGATAATTATCACTATTTTTTTTTATATAATATTTCTCCAATGTAACTTTTCAGGCATCAATTCAGCATTGATGTACTTTAGGAGTATACATTTGTTTCTTCAAAATTAAAAATTCGATTTTTGAGAATGTTTTTTGACTCTTCTGAAAAATCCTTGATATTGCGCTTGAGCTATTATGGAGATAAACCCATCAATTTTATTTATTCTCGATCGTCCAGGCGCGAACGAATCGAAAATATCAGCATAGCCAAAAAGACGAATCAAGAGTACGGTTGGAGTTGAACCGAATCGAAATATGAGTGCGGGCAAAAATGGGTTAGTCCACGCGCTACGGGCGAAAACGAGTTAAATCTTTAACTCGTTTTTGCTCGTAGCGCGTGGGCTAATTCGTTCTTGCGCTGAGAAATAATTAATCCGCTTTTGCTCCGACTCTTTTTTTAGTCCGCTTTTGCTATCAGCCCCTCAACAAAAAATGGAATTTTTGAAACCTTGCAATCCCCCAAATTAATAGGACTAATAGAATTTTTTTAGATGCACGCAGATTTTTATAGACTCTATTTTATCCTCTCGCATCATCAAAATGGTCAACTTTGAGGGATCTTAAATTATGACCTATTATAGATAAGATATTGTTTTTTCTTTTTAATCACAGCAAATTGGGTATACTTTCACTCACCTGTAGAATACTTTTCCGTACAGTAATTAGGTGCAAAGGTACACAGTGTTCTTTAACACTTAGTGATTTTTCGCTGAAAATCCAAAAAAGTGGCGATTTTTCAATATATTATAACTCAAAACCTGTGGAAGTTAGCGGATTATTTTCTCGACGTAATTTTCAGATAATTTCGTCCTCTTCCTTTTTCCTGTTTGATATTTTACTCTGAAATCCAATGGAAGTCAATCGTCAACGCAAAAGTAACTTTCGGAACTGTTAAAAAAAACGGTTTGGCAATGGATCTATTCTAACACGTTTGATATGTCAAAAGGGCCCCCTTAACGAAACTTTCTTATTAAAAACATTGGATGTGATCTTACGCCCCATTTCAGTTTCAGTGATTCTGTCTGAGATAAAGAAATCATGTTGCTGAAATGTCAAATTTAGCCGCTGATATTGTCAAAGACAAAAACAAAAATAATGTATAATGTATGCGTAAGACTTTTTTTTTGTAAGATTCATACGAAAATAGAAAATGATTTTTTACTTTAAAAAATTAATTTTGACAGAATATTTAGAAAGATTTGAGAAGATTTCTGAAATTGTGAGAAATGAATTTGGAAGATTTTAAATATTTTTATTGTGCAGGAATTGAAACAAAATTTTTGGAAAAAATATAGGAATAATTCTAATTGTGTTAAAAAATGTTTACAAGTTCAGACAAAATTTCAATAACAATAATTTAAAATTTCTTATGTCCTAAAATTAGTTTTAAGAATAAAAATTAAAAACTGAAATGAAACTTTTTTTCCTAATATTCAATAAGTGATTAAAACATAAATCATCAAAAGTCGTACAAATTTTATTGAAACTGTTTGAAATTGAGTATACATGCAAAGTATACTAAGAGAATTCCTGCAAAATAATAAAAAGTTGAAAATGACCTTTTGTTTAATAATATCCAATTGAAAATTAAGGCTGAGCGGTAACCACATTTTTCTACTTTCGGAGACAGAAAGTATCGAAGCAACTTCAGATTTAAAACAACTTCCAGCGAGAAAGTTGTTCTATATAGCTCAAAGAAAATGTCTGGAATTTTTTAGATAAATTCATTAAAAATTGACTGAAATGTGTACTTTGTAAAATTGTACGAGAGTCGGGTGAGTTATTGGATCCGAGAGCTCAACTGTACCTACGATAATGATAAAATGTTTTTTATTTATAAGTTTTTTTTTCTAAGTTGTACCTACATTATTCAGATTTTTTTCATGAGTGCAGAAAGATAAGTATGCGAGTAGAGAATGTATAAGTACAAAATCAAATAATGTAAAAAATGTTCTCACATTTTATTATAATTCTAAGAAAATAATTATTGTATGCGAAGAACATGATCTGTACATTTTTATTTGTGTATTTATTAATAAGTTCACGTGTTTGCTATTGTTACAATTTAAAAGCAAATATTATTCAATAACTGCTCACACATTGCAATAATAATGACTATTGTAATTAATCATTCTAAGAAAAGAATTATTCCTCTGATGGGCGAATTAAAAAATTTCTAATGGGGCCGTTCAAATAAAAATTCTTTTGTTGTTAAATTTTAACTAAAAATATTAAAATACAAAGTTTCAAATGAAAAACGTATCGGTGGATATTTCCATTCACGAAAATATTGAAAGAAAGTGAATAGCCAGAATAGAGTTCGGAAAGACAGGCAGTGGGACTCCGATACCGTGTCGAAAGTCGAAAATCGAACGGATTTCTTTTTCTAACGTGTGAAGATAGAAAGAGAGATCCGTTTGGAGTTCAACTTTGAAACAGCATCGGAGTCCCACTGCAGTCCAGGTATAAGGGTTCTAAATTTTTTGCAGTTCGACTCATGTACACGGCACACTCTCTTCACCTACCCCACTCACACAGATTAGGCATGAAGCACTGGTTCGTGGCACTAGCGCCTCGCGTTGCTGGTTCCCAAACTAAACCTAACTAAGCCTTCCCCTGCCGTCTTGCTCCCCTTAGCGTGCATCAAGCTGATCGCTGCATTGTCGCCTCTATACCTATCTTCCTTCTATGATTAAATGAGGTTCATGATGCAAAACTAATCTTAGGTGGCAGCACCGAGCCTAGTACTAGACCCTCTGTCAGTGAGATTCAGGGGGATGGCTCTCCTATAAAGCAGTGGTCGGCAAACTTTTTGCTCGCTTTTCAGGTCAGGGCAGGGTTGGCCCAAGAAATTTTTTTCGCCTGCCGGACTTTGTTCGTCAACGCTATGGTTCTCCTGCGTAGGGTTCGGTTGTATTAGCTTTTCTCGGCCGGGGTTCATTGGGAGACGGACTACTCAATGGGAATAAAAAGTTAACAATCAATTTTTTTTAATTCTTACATTAGCGACTTAAAAGTTTTAAATTCGGAACCTGTGACTTTTTTGCGATTACACACATCTAAAGTTGTTCTTGGGAAGTTAAAAGTCAATGTTTTGGAATATTAAAAATGTTATTAACGGTTACTTTTAAACTAACTTAAAAAATTGACTAATATTATCAATCAATCCAATTTATTGAAGTGCGCTATTCTTCTGTTCATTTTTTCAGACCTATATTTCAAAGTAAGAGAGCCCCTTCCTTCGCTCTCTCTAGTGAGACACAACCATGCTGGTAAGTTTCATATATAATAAAATCAAATTATTATATATAATATTTACCTGCAGCTCTACTGTCTCTCCGTTAATAAAAAGGGGATTTAAAAAACCTGAAAACAAGTAACAAAAGAAAATTCAGACACAAATATTGAAAAATATGAAGCATTTCGAATCTAAAACTGAAAGGTAAAAACCCTAGTAGAAATGTCCGTAGTATGCCGGAATTCACCACCGGCAGAGTACTGATTCAGTACTGACAGCCAGTACTCCTTACTATTCCTTCGTGGTCGTGACCAATCCTGACCGATCATGACAGTAAATGTTGGTAAAACGCGGTCAGACCCAAATATTTCCACCAGAAAAGGTTTTTTTTATACAGAAAAGTGGTTCAGTTGTTAGGACATACCCTATACTAAACTTGCACAAAAAGTTTTTCGGTTCTAAATGTTCCAGTTATTCTCAAAGTAATAAAAATTCCAAAAAGCTGAGCATAGCAGACGACACTTGTGACAGTTTCGCGCGAGTTTCGAGGAGAGTTTGAAAATGACACTTTACAAATTTACAAATTACATTGAAAATCTGTTGCATTTACTAAGTAATATTTCAAAAATAATATTTAGTAGTGTGCTAAATTATTTTGAATATCATTTCAATGAATATGACACTTAAGTATTAAGTTAAGTACTTTGTATCGTATAGGTTATATTCCCTAAATGAAAATACTGTTTTTTTGTCTTCAAATAAAATAAGATTGATATCTAATCATTATGAATTTACATTTATGAGTAATTTGTGTAAATAATTTATTATTTGTTATTATTTATATTTATTTATATTTATATTTATAGTATCACGCCTACCCTGAAAGGGAAATGGCTTAATGTTATACATTTATATTTAGCAAAACTCAAAAAGGCAATTATTATAATTAAAAATGGTAACAATGACAATACAAATAATACATTATTTACACAAATTACTCATAAATCTAAATTCATAATAATTATTTATCAATTTTAAGTTATTTAGAGACAAAAAAACAGTATTTTCATTTAGGAAATATAACCTATACGATACACAGTACTCAACTTAATGTTTAAGTGTCATATTCATTGAAATGATATTCAAAATAACTTAGCACACTACTAAATATTATTTTTTAAATATTACTTAATAAATGCAACAGATTTTCAATGTAATTTGTCAATTTGTAAAGTGTCATTTTCAAATTCCCCTCGAAACTCGCGCAAAACTGTCAAAAGTGTCGTCTGCTATGCTCAGCTTTTTTGCATTTTTATAACTTTGAGAATAACTGGAACATTTAGAACAGAAGAACTTTTTGTACAAGTTTAGCATTGGGGATGTCCTAACAACTAAACCACTTTTTTCTATAAAAAAAACTTTCCTGTTGGAGATATTTGGATCTGACCGCGTTTTACCAACTTTTACCGTCATGACCGGACATTACCGGTCAGGTCAGGTATTACCACAGTCAGGCCGAGCAGTGCCCATCACTATTTACGACAATTAGCTCTGAGCTCGATGGCGTGCTCAACCATTTTCTCCATTTTCATTTTCGTGATGTATGAATGCGGATTAAGAATCAAAGATGGAGTCCCCCACCCCCCGCAACTCACGCGCAGTAGCGCCGTGCACCAACAATAGCTTAGTATCGTCAAAACGGTTAAAGCAAAAGAAAACCGGCAAGTATCGAGATCAGTGAATGTAATTTAGTTAAAAGATTAGCAATCGATTCAACATCTCGACATTTTCTTCAATAGCGACCATTTTCAAAAAAAAATTTCGCTCCACTACTTCAAGGTGACGTCTCATGTGGGCAGAAAACGTCGGCGTAAAACAGAAACTCATGAGAGTGAAAGAGACAAAGAGATCTGTTCGTCTCTTTCACTCTCATGAGTTTCTGCTTTACGCCGCCGGCGCCGTTTTCTGCCCACATGGGACTGCACCTTCATTCATCGCTCTGTGCATGATCCAAAAAGCTATGGTCCCGCCACTTGGGGGTACGAAATACGTTCAAGTCGCGTCTCGTACAGCGACAGCCATATTGGTTACCATGACAACGCAGAGACTCTTTCCTAAGTACGATTGAAATCATTTCGCGTCATGATGTAGCACAGCGTTTCTCAAACTTAGATACTTAAATGTAGATGGGCTTTCCGATTTTTTCCGATTGTCTCTTTTCTTTTTCAAGTATTTTCATCGGATAATTAAATTATCATTGAGGTTTTGGAGATATTTTTTTCTATTTTATATTGTTTCAACATCACTCATGATTTTTTCCAGCCAAAAATATCTGGAGGTGTATTTGGAGGTGTGTCCTTTAAGTGTTAATCTATCATTATAATGAAGAAATATATCGAACTGCAAATACGTATAGTTAAATTGCATAAATTAAAAGAATGTACTTTACTTTTATAATTACATTATTTAAATTTCGCGGGGAGAGATATCGCTTGAAACGGGAAAGGGTGCTAAATATAAATGATAAAAAAAATCAAAGTAATAGAAAACATATTATTCGCTTCAAACAGTGCCTTATTCAGGATTGCTACAATATCCCAATTCCTGAATTCTCCTGGGTATCAAACCAACCATACACCTAGAATAATAATAATGTTATGCAAAATAAGTTATATTTCTAAATATATTTAAAATTCTTTTTAGTTGTGTTTTCAAGTCAAGAAGATAAATTATCAACCAAAGAAATGAATTTTCAACTGAAATAATGAATCTTCAACCAAAAATAGTTGAATTTTCAACCCAAAAGATTGATTTTCTACCAAAAAAGACTCATTTTCTCCACAAAATAATTCAATTTTTAACTAAAAGAGATGAATTTACAAACGAAAAGTGAATTTAAAAAAACGAGTTTTCAGCCAAATTAATTAATTTTCAACTGAAGATATAAATTTTCAAGGTCAAATGGAATAGTTATATCTTCAGTTGAAAAAATAATTTTCAACCAAAGAAATTATTTTTTAATGAAAATGATGAATTTTGAACCAAAAATATGAAATTTTTGACCAAATTGTGGGTTTTTCTATCCAAAAGATGAATTTTCTATCAACAAAAAAAACTAATGTTCAACTACTCTTTTTTCAATGAGAAAAATGAATTCTTAACAAAAAAATATAACAGTTAAATTTTTTACTAAACCGAAAATTTTTTAATGGAATAGATTACATTTTTATCAAAAAAGGTAAATTTTCCACACAAAATTCAATAGTTAAAGTGAATTTTCAACTAAAATGATGAATCTTCAATTATAAAAATTTAATTTTTAGCCAAATACATGAATTTTAAACTAAAAATATGAATTTTCTACCAAAAATAAAGTAGAATAATTTTCAGTTAGTAAACAAAAGTTTGAACTGAAAACAAAAAGAATTTCCAACCAAAGAAATTCATTTTTAACCAAGAAGGTGAAATTTCAACTAATGAGAGTACTCTTTTACCAAAAAAATACGGATTTACAACTAATAGTTCCATTTTCACCGAAAACCGATACATTTTCAATGAAATAGTCTAATTTTCAAGCAAGAAGAATTAGATGCTATCAAAAAAGATAAATTTTCGACAAAAAATGGAAGTTAAAATTTCTGGTTAAAAAAATTGATTCTAAATAAGAAACATCTCATTTTCAACCAAATATTTTAATTTTCAAATGAATTTCCAACCAAAAAGATGAATTAGTCACCAAGAAGATTAAATATTTTCCCACAACTTCGAATTTTCAATAAAATACAGGAATTTTAAACCGAATATTTGAATTTTTAACATCAGAAGATAACTTATGAACCATACATGTACAAAATAATTTTCAACAAAATAATTAAATTTTGAACAAAAGAAAGTTTTTTCAACTAAAATGATGAATCATCAACCAAAGAAAAGAATTTTTAACAAAGTAGTTCCACTTCCAACTAAGTAATTGAATTTTCTACCAAAAAAGATGAATTCTCAACGAAAAACGTGATGTTTTATATTTTGACCAAAAAGGATTTTAATTTTATACCAAAAATAGTTGAATTCAACCAGAAAAGAAAAATTTTCAACAAAATAGTTTGAATCCTCAAGCAAAACAGATTAATTTTTAACCAAATAGTTGCGATTTTTAACCATGATGATAAAATTAATTTCAACTTCAATTTGTCGAAAATTCCCTAACTCGTAGGTTAGTCAGGTTAGTCAGGTTACCTGACCTGTAGCAACTCTGTAATTTAAAAAAGGTATATGTTTTGTTCACTCTAGAATGTTTTTGACAAAATACATGTATTAATTATGATATATATTTGTTTAAACAATAAGTGCTTAATAAGCCTATTCTCGAGAGCATTTGCTCAACATAAATTCTTTTTTGCCACACCATTAAATAAATCATGAAAGTCATACAAAATTTTAATTATAAAAGTATATTTAGTATTTTATTCTTCATATTTTTACTGTGTTTGCTATTATAATATTATACAAAAAGTACATTCAATGATAAAAATTATAGTGAAACTTGCAACACTTTCTGCGAAAAGCATTTTTAATAGTAATTAATACGAATCATTATAATTATTAATTTTAAATTACAATAATTTTAATTGATTTATGTATCATAATTAATTATTGTATTTGTAATTAATAATTATTGAGATATTTAGTATTTTATTCTTCATATTTTTACTATGTTTGCTATTACAATAATTATAGAACACTTATAATGATGATTACAATAATTATAATTGGTTTATTTGCCGTAATTAATTCTTCTATTTGTAATTAATAATTATCAATTCATTATTTCATTTATAACTATCCAGTATTAATTGATTACTTTGTTTGTTCTTATTAATTAATTAATAATTATTAATTATTCATTAGAATTTGTAATAATATAGATAATAAAACCCTTACTTTAGCCGACTGTGCACAACTAGTACAAATTATTCATAATGGGTTCTGTAATAAAAAGTACAATACAAGAAAATTTTTAAACTCTCTTTGTTTTTCCAAACTCGATAGTGTGAATAGTATGGGATTATAATTCTTCAAATATGTTGCAAAGAAGCACTTCAAATTTTTTAATAGTACGCTATTTTACATTTTATACTGTTTATAAATATGAGTCATATGTTCCTGATTTTTATTTTAGCTTTATACGATTATTTATAAGACTGTTTTCGACTTTTTTCTGCAATTAACACATGCAGCGTTCAGCCTGCTTTAAACTTCCCGCTTGACGTCCTTTTAAAAATGAAGGTCGCTGTACGAATTCCTACGGGCCATTTGATTGGTTCACTTTTTTTTAGATGCGCGTGGCGAGACCATAGCTTTTTGGATCATGGCTCTGTGACAGTGGTGTCAGAACGCGGATATCTCTGGCATGCGCAGTAGTGCCATGCCAGAGATATCCGTGTTCTGAAGGTGGTTTTATACCTGTGCATGCATGCACGTGCCTACGCCTGCATTTACAAGCAGTCATTCCAACCTCTGATAAATCTAGTACGCCTGGAAATGCATACACCACTGCTCTCTGAGTTCGCTCGGTTAAAAAAGCCAGAGCAGAAATTGGTAGAAACATGTTTTCAACACACTCTTTGCAAGAAAACGAAAAACAAAACGCAACCATTCTGAAATTACCATTGAAATTTACGGCTCATTTCACACTATGACATTTTACAGAAGTATATATATTCAATTTCAACCAATGAAATTTATGAGACTTTTTTTTTACTTTTCCCTTACGAAAAAGTATGATAGGAAAATCATTATAGACCTGCGATGTTTTTCCTATAATTTTTTCGTGATTATAGGAATAATTATAGGAAAAATTATAGAAATAATTATCGAAAAAAGTATAGGAAAATAATTATAGACATGAATAATTTTAAATTATTGAAATAATTAACGCCAAAAATAGAAGAAAGTATAAATGAATAATGTATTCTGAGCAATTCACACAAAAATACATAAAGAATTGACATATTGAAAGAAGTTTTGTCAATTTTTCATGTAATATACTGTGTAAGTATTTCAACATAATTCATTAATTCATACTTCTACATTTTGAACTAATTATTTCAATATTCTTTAATATTATTCGTTCCTGTTATAATTTTCCTATCATTTTTCCTAAGATTTTTTCTATAATCATTCCTATAATTTTTCCTATAATAGCGACAGAATTATAGGAAATTCATTATATGAAAATCATCATAGGCCTATAATGATTTTCCGATCATACTTAAGGGTTCTGTTATTTTAGGTTAATACTATATTAATTGTGTGAGTATTACAATGTTTGCGAATACTTTACGATAAGAAGAGAATAATTGGTGGTGGAAAATTCATATTTTTGGTTGAAAATTCAACTAGTTCACTTAAAGATTCACTATTCTACATGAAAATTCATCTTTTTGGTTGTAAATTCAATTATTCTTCTTAAAGATTGAAGATTCCAGTTGAAAATTCATCTTTTTAGTTTAAAATTTCAGGATTCCACTTGAAAATTCACCACTTTGTTCCAAAGTGTAATTATTTGTTTGAAAATAATTTTTCGTTAACTATTCCTTTTTTGGCTGAAGAATGATATTTTGTAATAGGGAAATCGTCTTTGTAGATGCAAATTAACCTTGTTGGCTTAAAATTCCATTATTTGAGTTGGAGATTCATAATTTTAGTTGAAAATTCATGTTTTTGGTTTAAAATGCAACTATTCATGATGACTATTCATTATATCAGTCGGGAATTTATTGTTCCCTTTGGAAATGTAACAATTTTTCTGGAAGTTGGTTTTGTTGTTTCATTCTACATTTTTCGTTCACCTAATAACGTAAGTATTCTGATTGAATATTCTATCATTTAGTTTAAAATTCATCTGTTTGGTGGGAAATTACTTTTTTAACTTACAATTAAACTATTGGTTGCCAACTAATTATTTCTAGTTCAAACGTCGTGTAGAAATCAATCTTCTTGGTCGAAAATTTAACTACTCCACTCTTGTTACAGTCTGATCTTGTTTGGTGAATGTAGATGACTCGCAATAAAGTTTATTAAGTACTTAAACATTTAGTTTTATTTTTATTTAAAATTTTTTGATATTTTTAAAATTTTATTTTTGCCGTTAAAATTATAACACATTTTTTATATAAAGCAAGGAAACTCAATCCTAATCCTAATATTTAATAAGAGAACTTCTTGAAAATTGTAAAAAAAAACACTTATAGATTGTTAGCTTAAATTCTTTCTTTCAAGCTTAAAATTCCTTACCAGAAAATTATTAGTTTAATTTTCAAGTAGAAGACCGATATATAACTACGTTTAATCTGAAAAAAAATATTTACTGAGCGTTATTCCCTTTCGTAGTGAAATAACTACAATTTGACGTCTTCATAATTCAAATTATGGCGCGCAGAATGCAAGCGGCTGAAAGGTCACAGTGCGCATGCCCTGCACAAAACCAAATACTCTCCTTTTCCCTAGACGCTTGTCAAATTTGGTCGCGCAAGTTTTTATGAAAGAAGGCGTCGACAAATTTTTTTTCGTTTGGTCGACGGCCAATCACTGTTAAAGGAAGACACGATTTTTTTCAAATAGACTGACCCAAGTGTTTTCCCAAATTTTGTGTAGCCTCACTGATGGCCAGATGAGCGGACCGAACGTGACAGTTACAATACGCCATACATCATGATCCAACAAACTATGGTCTCGCCACGCGCAAGTAAAAAAAAGTCAATCAATCAGACGGCTCCCTAGTTAGACCCGACTACCCTTCCATCTTGGATCTTTAAATCCAATCTTTCTCACAACTTTGAATTTGAATGGCAGTTGGGTCGCGTTCCGTTCGCGCCAGTGCAGCGAGTATGGTGGGGGTACTCGGGTAACGCATCGAAGTGGCGGGACCATCGTTTGTTGGATCATGGCCATACATATTAAGGGACTTTCCAGCCAAATACTCACGCCTACGATTCCCCTTCTTTGACAAGCTGCGCGCAGAGAACGAAATTTCGCCGTTTCAGAAATTCGTTCTCTCGTGGAACAGAGTATAGTGTCATTCGTGCTGATACTATAGAAAACCTCAACTAAAAATGGTGGCATCCCTTCTAAAAATGGCGGGATCCGGCTAAGTTAAGGCCCGAGCACAATGGAGACCCGAAACCTGAACCCGAAGATAACTCTGTTCTGTTTTACCGTAGCTAGGGTAAAAAAGGACAAAGTTATCTTCGGGTTCAGGTTTCGGGTCTCCATTGTGCTCGGACCCTTACCACACTGTCTGTGGGGTGGGACTCCGTAGCCTTAAATCGAACGGACCTCTCTTTCTACCATGTAAGATAGACAACGAGGTGCAATCAAAGTTGAAACGATCGTTTCGAAAACTCTCTTTCTATCGTATATGGTGGACAGAGAGGGTCCGATGGTAGCCACAGACAAGTCGTACTTGTCGTTTCATAACTATGAGATCCTCTCTGTCTACCATAGACGATAGAAAGAGAGCTTACGAAACCATCGTTTCGGATTCGATCGAGCCTCGTTGTCTATCGCACATGGTAGAAAGAGAGGTCCGTTCGATTTAAGGCATCTGAGTCCCACCCCTGGACCCTGTGTAGATGCGGCACCTCACTAGCGAACCTATAATAAGTTCTAAGAACTAAAAAAATGTAATTGGTTAAAAAGAGATGGAGATAGGTATGTCTCTTATTAACTTATATATCTTTGGTTCCATGGGATTCCACCAATATAGTCCTATATTATTCCTTCGTGGTACAACCCAAGATCCAATTCACTCATGGTCTAGCCAAAAAACGTCCCATTTTCGTCCAAATCGCGCATACCAGCTCCGCGGCCATGTTGGTTACCATTCAACACAGCTGCCAGCTGTACATTTATTCAATATGGCGGTGTAGCTGGTATCGATGCTGATTGGCTGCAATTTTTTTTACTTGCGCGTGGCTAGACCTTGTGTGAAACCTGTACAAAATGGTCGACTCGTTATGAGTATGTCGTAGAATCAGAGTCTAACGTTGTGTCAAAATAATATTTCCTACGTAGGATTGCTGAAAAGAATAAAATGGCATTTATTTATTTTGTATGTGAAGAAACAGTTTTGAAAAACTCGGGTTTGTGATAAGAAAATATGTAACACATTAGTTAAAGTCTTATAAATTCCACATCCACCAACTGTCAATACAATACGGCTTTTGCTGGCAACAAGTGTTTTTCTCTGTTCAGTTTTTAAAGACGTGATTGAAACCAATTAAAAAATCGCAAACAAGAAACCGAAATGGAGAAACAGCAGGAAAGGGTAGCTCTTTTTTCTTCTGGTGAGTTTCTCTCAATATATGTTTGTGTACTTATAATAAGACCTAATTGTCTTTGGTACGCGATAAATACCACCAACTGATACTGTATAATTAAAATATTGAAGTAAATTTGCAAAATAAAAATGACCTAATTTATAGCACTTTCGACTGATACTATTTGGAGGAGGGGTAACGTAAATGTTCCAACTCCTTATCATTTAAGGATAAGTACTAAAATTTTCTCATTGTATAAAAACCACAAAGTTGAAAATTAAAAGCTTGGATTTGCTCATATAAAAGGATCATTCCTACCAAATGAGATATCCAGTTCAAAATTTGGGAAATTGAATAAAAGGCATTAAGGAAGGTTTTTGTGGTCCTAAGTTTTGAAATTTCCAGAAGATTTCACTGTGAAAAAATAAGGGTTAAGTTTTCTTAATTAAAGCACAATTTCTGATTGTAGAATTTTCAAAATATTGTAAAGGCTGCGGCTAGAGGCACGTGACAAGTGTTGCTGCAAATAAAAATCCAGGCACGTGCAAAACCCAGCGTATCCGAAATTTGAGACAAGGTGGACTGGCTAAACTTTGATGAATGTATCAGCTGATGAAAAATAAGCCAAAGGGGAGAAATCCGTGCAAAATATTAGTAATTTTAACTTTGAAGCTTTTTAGGAATTTGTGTACAAGCCGGGGGTATGTCACGCCAGCATGTGCGCCTGTTGGGTAGCTATGACAGCGCCACCAATTTGAAACTATTGGGGAGAAATTTCAATTCAATATTAACGAAAAATCTGATAGTAAACAATTAATTTTAAACCAAAGATTAACATTTCTGATTCAAATAACTTGATATTCACTGGTTTTTTTCATAAACATCGCCCAAATAACTTCGAGATACCCAATAGCTCGCATTTCAAATGGCGCTGTTGTCAAAGTCACAGAGGTATCCTACAGGTATCCTTTGTTCCCAACTTGACTCAGCGAAGAAACAGCGAAACTGTGTCAAGGTCCTATGTCACAATATAACCTTTGAAATCTATATACGTGTGACCCGTTTAACGTAACAGTTTTATACAAAGTTTTAGAATTTTTGTTTTTGGTAAGTTCACTCTATTGGACGTCTAATTTTACTAGCTTAAGTGTTATTTTTTGAGTTCAGGCATACATAATCACCATGAATGATATAAATACAAAGATAACAAAAATATCAAATAGTGATATCATGAATTGGATCTGATTTTAAACGTAACTTATATATGTTTATTATATAATTACAATAACAGGTGTTTATATCCCCTTAACATTTTATAAATGTGAATATAATTGAGAAAAATCATGAATTCTGATATTGAATTTAAATTTAAAAAAGATAATTGGGCGAAAGGCGATCAGCGCTGCAATTTCGAATTTTTCCCGCTGAGAATTGGGATGGCTTTATTGGCTAACTTTCGAATCATAAATCAAAAAGTCGAAACAGTTGACAGGATATCTTGGCGCGGCGCTTCTACCAAGCAGTGACCGAGTGGCTAATTCCGAATGATGAAAATCAGATTCATTTTTGCAACATATCAGAGATCTCAAGATTCAGCGAATCAAAAACAGATGAAAAACTGTTTTAAATCTCGCCGCAAATCTTTCAAAAGTTCCTTGACAGATTTTATCAAATACATCTGATCACATTGAGAGATCTGGAATCTTAAATCAATAATTCCGATTTTTAAAGATTTTGGGATGGCGGGATTTAAATAATTTCAGAAGCGAATAACCCCTTGACAGTAACTGCATTTGTATATTTAAAAATTCACAGTTTTTAGAATGAAATACAAAAAAATCTGCCCGCTCCGCGGGCACATTCTCATGGCGCGCTTCGCTCGCAAGTTTGAGCGCGCCCTATTGGATCTCGCGCTTCGCGCTCGATCATATATTTATCTCGCGCTTCGCGCTCGATTATGTATTCACCTCGCGCTACGCGCTCGGGCGTATTTGCATCGCGCTTTACGCTAGGCTCCTCTAGATTTTTGAACTTCGTGTTCGACTTCGATGAAAAGAAAAAGTTTGTATGCAAATATTATAAAATTATCAAAACCTCTACATATTAAGTGATTGTTAAATTTATTTTTATTTTAGACTGAAAAGGAACTTTATTTACTCAAGGTTCTATCGACTTTAAGGAACACATTCTCATCCAGACACTCGCGCTTCGCGCTCGATATTTGATTTGAAAATCATTTGAACCGTATGATAGAAACAAAAAAGTTTGAGCGCACTTACGGCGTGCGATTTGGTAAATACACTGAGCGCGCACTTTGTGCTTCGTTTTATATGTTCTTCATATACAAATTACTAAATTTGTATTTGATTTCAAATGAAAAGTAATGATATAATTCAGGCGACAAA
>CAKNYM010023086.1:0-10529 GCA_932195095.1 Andricus curvator | reverse complement strand
GTGTCGCTTAGTTTTTCGCATACTACAACATTGAACAACGAAATTGAACGCTTAATGTCGTCCGAGCCAATTCTCGCGGCTTTTAATCCCAAAAGGGTAACGAAACTCCGCACCGACGCGTGTTCCAGAGGTCTTGCGGCTATAATATTTCAGAAGGATGATAGTGAATTACGCGCTGTTTATGCCATGAGTCGTCGCACGAGCGACGTAGAACGCAATTACCACTCAATGAAATTGAAATTGTTAGCTATCATCTGGGCAATCTCACGATTAAGAACTCTGTTAATTAATATCCATTTCAAAATCATCACCGATTGCGCAGCTTTATTGTACCTCAATACGACTAAAACTAAAAACGCGCAGGTCATTCGTTGGTTCAACCTAATCAGCGAATTTAGTTCTGATATCCTGCACAAACCGGGATCGCAGACAGCACATGTGGATGCTTTGTCGAGAGCGCCAACCAAAAACTTTTATTTCCCTTTTATTGACGGTTAAAACCCGTGAATAAAAGGATCAAGAGCGTAATAGGCGAGGTAAAGGATTAAGATTTTCACGAAGCAATATTGTACAAGCGTGTTAAAGATTCCTTGAAGTATGTAATTCCGAAAAATTTGCATAAAAGTATTCTTGTGCGATACCGTGGATCAAACATTGATGGTAACTTGTTGGCCAGTTGACATTCAACCCACTATTTAGACTTGCTCGACTTAATCGTGGGTTGAATTTCAAAACATGTCAGTAGGTGCGCAATTGATCCAGGAATTTGTGGGGGACGATCACTCCCCTACGTTTCCAGTTCCTATATCCTACTCCCTAGTTGTGAGGTTGATTCAACCCACGAATAAGTCCATCTAGCCTAAATAGTGGGTTGATTCATTTTTAAGCATGCTCAGTTGGTTGATGGATTGTTTAATGCACTTGGATGGGGAGGGGGGAGATCCCCATATTTCACCCTTCCCCTACCGCCCTGCATCAAATACTGATGCTAAATTGTTGGCCGGTTGCCAGTCACCCACTATTTAGACTTGCTGGATTTAATCGTGGGTTGAATGTCAAAACTTGTCACTAGGTGTGCAATGGACCAAGAAACTTAGGGTCAACCTAGCCCTTCTCCTTTCCATTTCCTATATCCTACTACCTAGTTATGATGTCCAATTGTCCGATCATTCCTGTCGTTGAGGATAACTGTAATGATCTTCTTATACAGCGTGTTCAGACAAGTTATTGGCCTGTAGTTACTTGGGTTGAAAAAGTCACCTTTCTTCGAGCACAGTGCATCCTAACATCAGCCGCAGCGGAATGAGCGCCTCCGACTTTGAGTATGAGATGAAGATCCGGGCCCTTTATTTCCATGCTCCTCAGTGCTCTCTTCACCTCTTCGGCAGTGATTACTTGACATTCGTTCTCTGATGTTATGAGGTCGTCGCAAAGCTCCTTGAAGCGGACGAGATTCTTAGTGCCTTCATTCAATGGGCGTGGAACTTCGTACATTTTTTTCCAAAAAGTCTCGACCTGCATAGGCTTGGACGCATTTTTTACAGCAACAGGGAGATCGCTGAAGAGGCGCGATGGATTTACGAGAAACTGTTGATTCTCCCAGACTCAACTCCTCTCTCTTCTGTATTCTCCTGCTCACGGCAGATAATACCAGTATTTTGTCAGCAAATTACTGCTTGATTATGAGCAGCTTAATCACAAACTGAATACATATCGCATTCTGTCTTGCACAGGTAATCTTCTTGTTTCACCATATTTACCTTTATATTTCTTTTGCAATATGTATATTATTTTTAATGCAAATGAGCTAATATTTTATCATTGTTTCTAGTTTACAAAGCACTGAATAAAAAAATTCCTTCATTTGAACACTCAAAAGTCCAAGCAAATTTAAAATTGATAATATGTAATTGAAAGCGTTCGCAATTACGCTAATTTTGAATAAAAAGCGTTCAGAATTGAACAATTTGAAAAGGCGTTTGAAATTCTTTATGTGTCATTTTCAAAACATGAAAATATTTAAGGCTTCTCATTCGAGCACTGAAGTTAAGCAGCACTCAATTCGATTATAATCGGATAGGAGCCATCGCACTAGATGGGGTATATTTATTAACTTTTAAGGCCACTTTAAACTCAAGCGATTCCTATCTTATCGACAGTTTCTTTTTACTTACGTCCACATGAAATTAGATATCGAAATTTAAAATTTGGAAAATCAAATAAGAGGCACTAAGGAACGTTTATATTGTTTTGTAATTCTAAAAATCTAGGACCATGCAAATGTTCCTTAGTGACTTTTATTTAGTTTCCAAATTTTTCAACTGGATATCTCATTTCGTGTGAAAGCAAGTTGTTCCAATAGATATCTCGGTAATGCAGGAAACGGGTAAGTTTGGCATGGTCTTAAGCCTCGCAATCAGTAATGGATTTACCTCAAGCTGCATGGGTGCTGGGCGTCTTTGCAGAAAGCAACTGCCCACGTCTAGGGCGGGTGGTACAACTGTGCACGATGTGGGCCTGTAATACTACTGTGCACCAGCCCATTTGTGCACGTCTAAAGTTCGCGTGTACAGATGGAACTCTCCAGACTGTGCACATACACAGATGTTACTCTCCCAACTGTGCACGTCTCAATTAGTTAAAGTTAATAACATTTATTACATTATATATATATATACCATTAAACCATTTCCCTTTCAGGGTAGGCGTGACACTACCCGATTCGGGTAGTGTTTCTAGGTTTTTTCTTGTAGTTATAAATAACTACAAGTGTGGGCTCACCACACCCACGATGTGCCAACAGCACTCATGTCAGTATTCTTGAATGGTCACCCATCCAAGTACTAACCGCGTCCAATGCTGCTTAACTTCAGTGATCTGACGAGAACTGGGTTTTTCAGCGTGGTATGGCCGTTGGCCATTAAATTAATTTAATTAAATGTATTAAACTCAAGTAAATTTAAGGTCATTCATAAATAATTGGAAATCTTTAAATGCTTCTGAGTGACCGTTTTTTTATCAACTGAGTGACCAAAGGAATGTTGTTCTAATATCTGCAGAAAACTATAATTAAAGTAACACATCTAAATTTAATTGTATCGGTGTTTGAAATTTCTTTCCATCCCCTACTTAGGAAAATCGAACCTTTTTTTGAAGTAGTTAACTTCTTTGGACGTAATAATATTTTTTTTCAACTGAGTGCCTCAGGATATGATGTTGTAACATCTTCAGAAAACCACTAGTAAAGTGACAGCAATCTGAATTTACTTGGAGGGGTGCTGAACATTTTTTTCGTTCCCCAATTCAGGGAAACCGGAAAATTTTTGCAGTAATCAAGTTCTTTGGGCCCAATGATTTTTGGATAAACTTCTTGACAAAGAAGATGATGTTCTAACATCCATAACAACGTACCTTCGCCTTGAAAATAATCTGAATTCACTTCGAGGATCAACTAAGTGGCCAAGGGGATGATGTTCTAACATCTTCAGAGAACCACTTTCAAGGTGAAAACAATCTGAATTTTGGATGGGGTTGGATGGGGTGATCACCCCTCTATTCTACCTTGTTTCTTCCGGGTTGAAAAGAGACACACGATTTCTGGATCCGCCATTGGTAGGTACCTTTCATTGAAAAGAGTATCAATCCAAACAAAAAAAGCACACATAAAAATGTGAAAAGGCATTTAAAGAATTGAGAATGGATGATCATAGAGTCGCCGTAAAAGTATTTCCAAGCGTCGGTAGCTCACCTGGTAGAGCGCTTGGCTGATAGAGGGAAGGTTGCGCGTTCGCTTCTCGCTGCCCGTACTTTGCTCATTCATCAAAATAGTTATTCATTCCATTTCTAAATGATAATTAATACAATTATGCCATTTAATCATTTCATAATCATTATTTTCAATACAAAACTCTGTTAATCGTATTTGCATTATCTATCTTTTGTAAAATTGTACATTTTATTAAAATTCTTTATTCTGCAACAGTTTCTAGTGTTTTTTTTTAAATTAAATAAGGAACAAAGTGTTCCAAACAAAAATTGCAATATTAAATACGAAATCAAAATGTTTTCTATAAGCTACAAAAAATAAAACACAATTATCTTTAATACATTTTTTATTTTACATCAACATTTATTCGAACATTTTCTGCAGAGGCCAAGGTTTCCTCAATTTTGACCGTTTCCCTCTCTGGCACGTACTTTGTTATTTTCCTTTGACGAAGCGGATGTTTCCTTTTGAATTGCTGAACCCACGATTCAGAAGCTTTGAATTTTAAATCTGGGAACTGGCTTGCAGCAGATCAAACTCACTGCTGTAAATTTCTTGTGGTGACTTGCTGCTTATTCTGGCGAGCCTCGGTCCAACGATCATAAGTCCATGCATCTATAGTGTTGTATTTTTTTATAACGGTTCCCCCACTTTTGTTTGTGTTCTTCCCAGCTGGCTATGTCATTCATATATTTTAGGAAAAAAACTCCTTGTCTTTGTAGGACCTTCAGGCTCCAGCCTCATGTTTTCGGGCTATAATTGCAACTTTTATTTTGTACTCCAGTGGATTATATTTCACAAGCTTCTGCTTTTTCTCCTCTTCTTCGTAATCATCGGATGAAACTTCTTCAACTTGTTTGAAAAGGCTTTCTTCGTAAATTCCATTAATATAATGAGTTCCTCAAGACCATCTAATTGGATGATCCATTGTTTTTTTGAATGCAAACACTCACGCTCCCGCTCCACCCATACACTAAATATAGGACCGATCATAGCTCCATACTATGCTAGCACATGGATAGGTGCGTTTGCGTTTTCTTTTCTCCACGAGTCCTTTGAAACTCTCCAAAAATCTTTTTCAGGCACAGCTGTCCGCTCCAGGTCAAAATTGTACAGGCATCCGAAATAGGACCCTATTCTTGGTAGTAAATATCTATGAAATGAGTCACTGCATCCACTGATATAATTTAATTAATTACTATTCAGAAGTAAAATAAATAAGCATTTTTATAAATGAAAAAAAAGTTTTAAAAGTGCGGGCAGCGAGAATCGAACGCGCAACCTTTCGGCTATCAGCCAAGCGCTCTACTAGGTGAGCTACCGATGCTTGGAAATACTTTTACGCCGTCTCTATGACCATCCATAAGCAATTATTTAAATGAATTTTTCTCGAAAATTGCTCAAAATTGCGTCTTCTTGATTTTTCCCAGAAAACCTCTAGTAGGTAACTTTCATTGAGGAGAGTATTAATCCAAAAAAAGCACACTTAAAGGCCCCTTGTTAATTAAGTTAATCAAAAAAGCTTTGGGTCCAACTAACTTGATTACTGCAATAATTTTCCGATTTCCCTAAGTAGGGGATGAAAACAAATTTTAAACACTCTTTCAAGTTAATTCAGATCGGTGTTACTTTCATGGTGGTTTTTTGAAGATTTTACAACATCATCCCCTTGGTCACTCAGTTTATCAAAAAACCATTGAGAACAAAAAACTGGATTAATGCAAAACATTTTTGATTTCCCTCAGTGGGGGATGGAAGAAAATTTCGAATACACCCGAATATAAATTCAGATCACAATTTCGATTTCCCTACTTAGGGGATGGAAAAAAATGTTTAACACCCTTCGAAGAAAATTCGGATCGGTGTCACTGCAAGAGTAGTTTTCTGAAGATGCTCGAACATCATCCCTTCAGTCAGTCAGTTGATCAACAAATCACTGGGTCCTAAGATCTTCATTACTGCAAACATTTTTCGATTTCTCTAAGTAGGGAATGGAAAAAAATGCTAACATCAGTGTTTCCTAAATGCTGCTCAATCAGTTTTCCTAAACCACTAAGGGTTTATTTCTTATGCATTTTGAGAGACCTCGACATCAACTAAAATCTCTTCATATTAAACAATAATTAACTACAAGTCGTGTATGAACTAGGGCTAAGACTTCTTGGCGAGTAGTTGTATATTTACTCGAATTTTCGGGGATCCGGGTACACGAGATCACGGGTATTACTCTAGTACCCGGGTATCCAGGTAATAACCGAAAATACGGGTACGCGGATACCCGTATAATCGAGTAATACCCGGGTATTCGGGTGCTCGACGAATCTTTCGGATTTAAAAAAAAAATTCATTTTTGTAAAAAATAAAAGTCAACACCCAGTTAAAAAAGAAAAAAGAATAATCACACGCATGCTATGATGTGCTTAAATTATTGCACACACAATAGTTGAGATGCAAAAGTAATTTAATGATAACACTTTGATACAAGTTACATCGGGTGAATTAAAAGGGGTGACCGCATAAGTGAAGATCCCTGTATTGGGGGAGAAGAGACATAACCTAACCCAACAAGCAGAGAAAAAATATGGCCGCATTGGCGCTAAGATTCAAAATTCTAAACTGATTAAATACATGAAACATAACTCTCAACACTCCCACTTTTCATGGATTCCCTTTTTTGTTTTGAAAAATATACACTCTCTTTGCTCCTTGAACTAGGCTTTTACTCAGTTTAACAATAAACTTTTTTTTGGAAATAAAACTTTGGCACATAAGTATTCTTAAAAAAAATTAACTTATACTCGTGGCTTAATATTCAACAATTCGCGAATATAACAAAAGGTTTCTTTTAACAACGGCTTTGTGAATATATCTGCCTGTTGCTCCTTTGTAGAAATATACTTTAAATCAAATAAACCTTCCTGAATTTTCTCTCGAGCAAAATGGTATCTTACGTCTATATGTTTTGTACGCTTGTGAAATTCTGGTTTTTTTGAAAGTTTAATGGCGCTCTGATTATCAAGGAACAGTTTTGGTTTTTGAATTTCGTATCTAACAATTTCAGACATTAAACGATTTACCCAAATTATTTCTTTGATTGCTTGCGCTGCTGCTATCATTTCTGACTTTGTGGTAGATAACGCGACTACCTTTTGCTTTTGTGAGCAAAAGTGAATTTTATCTGGTGATTCTAAATACTGACTTACGCTACTCAGTGCAAAAGCGATGTCTGGTCTTGTACCTATTGTCAGATACATTAAGGATCCAACGGCTTCTCTGTATGGCGCTCGTACTCCTCCGGACTCCTGTCTGCCATGTACAAAAATACTCAGCTCCTGATGTTTATCCATAGGAATGGCCACTGGGTTTGCATCGGTTAGACTGAAGCGATCTAAGACCTTTTTTGCGTATCCGAATTGATGAAGGAAAATGGAACCATCAGACAAACTCAAATCGCCAATGGTTATTTCGAATTCTCTTTTTAATTCAAGTAACAGTTCGTCTAATGTTGGTTGATTTGATGCTGCTATCAAGCCACCGTCAATGTAGATTGCCAATATGAGTGTGTTTTCCTGATGATTATTTGTAAAAACACACGGATCCGAATTTGTAGGTTTCAAATTGAACTTTTTTAGAAACTCAGTAAAACGTTCGTGCCAACATCTTGAGGCTTGTTTTAAACCGTACAAACTTCGATTCAGTTGACATATGTTGTTTGTTCCATCCTTGTACCCCTCTGCTTGTTTCATGAAAACAGTTTCTTGCAATTTTCCATTCAAGAAGGCCGTTTTTATATCAAACTGCTGTAAACCCAAGTTTTTTGATGTTGCTAAGACCAGGATCATCAATACTTTTGTCTGGTTTAATTTTTAGTTTATATACCCAGCGATTTTCTATTGGGTTTATTCCTTCTCTTGGCTCACAATACTCCATGTATTGTTTTTCTTTAGTGACTGCATTTCTTCATCCATTGCTTGTCTCCATTGTGTAGCATGCGGGCTGGTAACTGCTTCTTGATAGCTTTGAGGTTCTTAAGCTTCCGCTAAAAAACTAATTTCAGGATCTAACCCATCTTCGTTCTTGCTTGGTCGCTTGAGCTTAGTTCTATCTCGTAGAGTTCTTTGAGCTTGAGGTCCTTCAGCTGGCTCCTTCAAATATCGATCTTCAAGCTCAGATTCCGAAGACTGATCTGCCGAGTCCCAAACAGTGCTGTTGTCAGAATCTTCTTCGTTAGCCGGTCCTTCTGAATCTTGTTGAATCTGACGAACTTCTGATGGTGGTTGATTCTGAGGTTCAATCTCAATCACTTCTTGAAACTTAAAAAATTGTGATTCTTCCTCCTTTTTAGTTTCGGTTGACACATCTGTACTCGTGTAGAAAAAGTTTTCTCTAAATATGACTTCTCTTTTCGTTTCCACTGAATCTTTTTCAGGATACCAAAGTCTAAATCCTTTGACATCCTCGTTGTATCCTGTTTAGAGATGAAGAATGTTTTTTGTAAATTATTTACAACTTAGAAGTCGCCAGATCCAGGCAAAGTCAATGAAAATTCAGCATTTCTCAAATCACTATCAAATTTATTAATAAGAGTCAAATTTGGCAGACTAAGACCTCTATTCTTTCATCATCATCCGCCACATCCACATCATCATTCCGCCACAAGAACACTAGTTTTTTTAGTAACCGTGTTAATTTTGAGTTCTTCGTACGAAACGATCAGACGGGATCACTGGACGATCCGTCGCGGTTCACGTGGTCTCGCACACTGTCTTCTCATAATCGCTTTCGAACCATACACTCATTTGGTAAACCGATACACTCACAGAGCACAATTAATAGAATTATAAGTTTCGACGCTTTTCGTAAACATACCGGCCGCCTCGAGTGTAATAACAGCTCGACCAACATTAAAGTGTAATTTTTATCTTGTAACAAATAAATGCCGCCCGCCGTGTTAGCAGGAAGAAATTAAGGAAAAATAATAGAAAACAATGAGTACCAAAGTAATAACTATAGGTCTTAGCCGCCCGCCATGATCCATTAATACATTAAAGATTCAATTAAATGAACAAAGAGAAGAATTTCTAATTTTACATGTTATCCTTAAATGCAACTTAATATTAAATTTTAGATCTCGTTTTCCTCTTTCGATTTTACAGGTAAGAGGCAAATTTGTGTAATCGGTCGATCGTATTCAGAACTGGCAGTTTTTACTCGAACTGAACGGACTAAATCGTCCTTTCCCTTGTAACACTTAATAATTCTACCTAATAACCATCGACATGGCGGTAGCGAATCGTGCTTGATAAGAACTATATCACCAATCATAAGATTTAGGGTCTTATTGAACCACTTGTAACGTTTTTGCAAGGATTGCATGTAATCAATACTCCATCTTCTCCAGTAAGTTTCAGAAATTTTCTGTACTAATTGCCAGCGTGTCAATCGGTTCTCTGCAATGAATTCCACGGTTGGTTGTGGAATACTGGTCAAAGGTGCACCAATTAAAAAATGTCCAGGAGTTAGATAAGCAAAGTCTTCAGGATCATTGGAAAGTGGAGCAATAGGACGGGAATTTAAGCACATTTCAATTCGCGTTAGGAGAGTAGAAAACTCTTCGTAACTTAGACAATTCGCTTTAGATGGTGTTTAAAACTTTTAACACCCGCTTCCCATAAACCCCCAAAGTGAGGTGCTGAAGGAGGCATGAAACGCTGTGATGTGCCTTCTGTAGCGAATTCATTTTGCAAATTGTTATCGAGTCTAAGTTTGAAAATGAAACTTCTTAATTCTTTATCTGCTCCGTGGAATGTAGTGCCATTGTCACTATACAAGTGGGCTGGTCTTGCTCGCCTAGAAGAAAATCGCTGGAAGGCTGCAAGAAAGTTAGCAGACGAATAGTCGGACACGAGCTCCAGATGTACTGCACGCGTGCAACAACAAACGAACAGTGCTACGTAAGTCATATGACTTTTGTTACCACGTCCCGGAGCAAAGCGTACATTAAAAGGGCCTGCATAATCTACCCCAGTATGTGTGAAAGGGCGATTAGGGGTTACTCTAAAGTCAGGTAAATTCCCCATTAGTTGCTGGGAAAGGGTCGCTCTTTCTCGCGTACACTCCAAGCAATCCTTAATTAGTCCTTTAACCAGAGGGCTCGCTTTTAAGATCCAGAATCGCTGTCTGAGCGTATGCAAGGTCAATTGTAGACCACCATATGGGTGATTCTCCACATACAGGGCACTTTTGTGTCTCGGACCTCTAGTAACTAAACTAAGTAGTGTTTCTTTATAAAACTTGGTGAACTTCTTCATTTTAGGACAATACAATACCTCCGTAAGAAAAACTCAAGTCAAATCATCGTATGTTTTAGCAAAATGCTCCCAAATACTCGAAAAATGCCTTTTTGGGATGTCTACACGTACGCGGCGCCAAGTTTAGAGACGTGTACTTAATACATAGTGCATTATCTTTGAACTTATAATTGATAGTTTGAAAGTTTGACTCAAAAACTATAGAGTTCATAACAAGTATTTTAATTTCTTTGATATATTAGTAGAGACAATTTTGATTATACACGTGTCTCCCTAAATGTTTTCGATGGTTACGGTAAACGAATCTCCCATACCTTTCATCAACTTTTGATCATTTTTTAAGTCTTATCTTCTCACAATATCTCGAACAAAAGTCACACTACCCATTCGTCAAAACTTCAGAGTAAAAAATTAAGAACTTTTTTTGCAAAGTGAAAAAATGTAACCGAAAA